>CALSBW010022846.1:2322-17063 GCA_943590975.1 Lindbergichthys nudifrons | reverse complement strand
CACACACACACACACACACACACACACACACACACACACACACACACACTTTGTATTGTATTAATGTATGAGAGAGGTTCCAGGTTGAATTGAGGCAACTATTTGTAATGTTCAGGTTGTTGTGTTTAATATTCATGAGAATATTTGTCATTGTTCAAATGATAATAAACAAACCTATAAAGCATATTTGTCCACTCATATGTTGATAAGAGTATTCAAAACTTGAAAAATATCCCTCTAAGGTACATTTAGAACAGATAAAAAATGTGCGATTAATCGCGATTAACTATGGACAATCAACTGACAGCCCTACTAATTTTATATAAAACAATATATTTTTGAGTGGGCTGTATCTGTCGAAAACTGCTAGCCACTGTCTGCTGTACGCACCTCCCTTACGAAATGAACTATAAATGAACTATAGTATTACTATAGTATACTATAAGAGTTGTATAGTGTCCTATAGTAAGTTTGTAATGTTCTGTAGTATTTTTCACCAGCTATCATATTACTATAGTTTTTTCTGCAGTGCCATTTTATTAGCTATAATAGCCCTATAATATTTCAATAGTAATATGTATCTAGATCTTTGTAGTATTCCTATATTCTTTTAAAAAGTATAACTATAGTATAATATATAGTGTTTCTGTAGTTGTTTTTTGAACACACTATAGAACACTCCTATAGTAATAGTATAATATTGTCATAATGAATGCATATTATTACTACAGTGTTTGTAAAAGTATTACACTCCTAGAATTAATGAGTCATGTTTTTATATCAAATTAGTTGATATATATATATATATATGTCAATCAAAGTCCAGTGGCTCCGCCCCAAAGTATCAGAAACTTTTCACGCGCGCGCAGACAGACTCAGCGAGCGAGTGAGGCTGACACTCCCGCGAGCGAGCAAGAGGGCTGCTCGCGGGGGTTTAATCTGCGCGCGAGGGTCATTTCATGCGCGTGTAAAAGCACATTTTCCGTTCGTGAGTAGCTTTTTTGCGCGCTAGAATATTGACCCAAATCTGACTCCATACTTGGGCATGTTTATGATATGTCTTTTTAAGATGTTTATTAATAATAGTAACAACCTGGTGAGCTGGTTGAGTTTAGCATCAGCAGATATAACAGAGTTTAAGAGATTACATGTAGAGTCAATGCAAAGACCCAGATCCGTGCCTGGCAACACGGAGGAAGTGAAGATGGGAAATTCACATCACCTGCGTATTCGTGCAGAGTGACACATTTCAACTTGAGTGTAAAGTTTGTGACGCTCTGTTACAAAATCCTGTCAGTGTTGAGATTGTGCTCCTGGGGTCTCTGACGGTCTGAGGGGAATCAGAGAGGAGAACAGAGCTCGACAGCAGCTCATATTAAATCAGGGTTATTAATGTACCTGTTTAAACCAGAGACTGTCTGTAGTGCTAACAATATAGTCAGTGCTGTACGTATGACTTCATGAAGTTATTCTGAGTGCTGATGGAGCAGCTACAATGTTAGCCTAGCTTTAATCAAACCGATCTCATTCAGAAAACAAACATTTTTAAATGTTAATGCTCGTTGTGTTGGAGACAGACCTGACAAAGCATTACCTCAGGCTTTTTACAAATCAGTATCATTCTGTTATTATTTAGGCATCCTTTCTATATGTTTATTGCTATTAATTCACAGCAGATTCTATGCAAGTTGGGTTTATAAAGCACCAGGTTAATACAGCTGTGTGTCTTAGTAGATGCAGGGAACTTGTGCTCCTCTGGGGGATGTCATGAATCCAGACAGGATGCTCTTTGGTTTGATGATAATGTGAATTGTAAGCTATCTACCTGATCAAAAAGGGATATTGTATAGACCGTGTTTTAAATATCAAACTAGAATTTTCCCCCTTGTTGTACCTTTGGTGATAATCAGCTCCCCTAAAGTGCTATAAAGGATGTGTTCCTCTCCACAGAGGGAAGAGGGAGAGTGGTGTTCCTGTGGAGGAGCAGCTGTCCAGCTGCGCTCTGTGTCAGGACGTCCTGAAGGATCCAGTCTCTACCAGCTGTGGACACTGGTTCTGCAGACAGTGCATCACCTCATACTGGGAGCAGCGACCTCCATCAGGAGACTCCTCCTGTCCCCAGTGTGGAGAAAGATCCAGAACCAGAGCTGGCCTGCAGACAGCCAGTCAGAGCAGCTCTGTACGAGGTAAGAGGCCAAACTCATGCAGCGTTTTATTCCTCTTCCTGGTTCATTTGGTCTGGATGAGGTATACTGTTGTAGAGCATAGACATTAAGCTGTTTGCAAAACATTTCAACTCAGTCTGTTTTTATTAGTTTTATTGTTAGATTCTCAAAAGCATTTTCCTGATTATCTCCTGTTTCCTTCTCTTTCAGCAGATAGTGGTCTGCAGGACGTTTTAGATGAACATAGGCTCAGTCTGAGGAGGAGATGTGAACGTGTGACTGAAGGAACTGATAAAAGTGAAACCCTCCTCAACAGCATCTTCACTGAGCTCTACATCACACAAGGCCTGAGTGAAGAGGTTAATACCCAACATGAGGTGAGGCAGCTGGAGACAGCTTCCAAGAAGGACACCCTCCATGACACTCCAATCAAGTGCCAGGACATCTTTAAAGCCTTACCTGACCAACGGAAACACATCAGAGCGGTCCTGACCAACGGAGTTGCTGGAGTTGGAAAAACCTTCTCAGTGCAGAAGTTCACTCTGGACTGGGCCGAGGGTTTGGAAAACCAAGATGTCAGTCTGGTGATCCCGCTCTCCTTCAGGGAGCTGAACCTGATCAAAGATGAGCAGTACAGTCTTCTCAGGCTGCTCCATGTTTTCCATCCAACCTTACAGAAGGTCACAGCAGAGCAGCTGGCTGTCTGTAAAGTGCTGTTCATCTTTGACGGCCTGGATGAAAGCAGACTTTCTCTGGACTTCAGAAACAATGAGGTTGTGTCTGATGTCTCACAGCAGTCCTCAGTCAATGTGCTGCTGACAAACCTCATCAAGGGGAAGCTGCTTCCCTCGGCTCTCATATGGATAACTTCCCGACCTGCAGCGGCCAATCAGATCCCTCCTGAGTGTGTGGACAGGGTAACAGAAGTACGAGGCTTCACTGACGCCCAGAAGGAAGAGTACTTCAGGAGAAGATTGAGTGATGAAGACCTGTCCAGCAGAATCATCTCTCACATCAAGAGCTCCAGGAGCCTCCACATCATGTGTCTGATCCCAGTCTTCTGCTGGATCACTGCTGCAGTTCTGGACCACATGTTGACTACAGACCAGAGAGGAGAGCTGCCCCAGACCCTCACTGACATGTACTCACACTTCCTGCTGGTCCAGACCAAGAGGAAGAAACAGAAGTATGAAGAGGGACATGAGACGAGTCCACAGCAGCTGACGGAGGCTGACAGGGAGCTTCTTCTGAAGCTGGGGAGGCTGGCGTTTGAACATCTGGAGAAAGGAGACATCATGTTCTACCAAGAAGACCTGGAGCGCTGTGGTCTTGATGTCACCGAGGCCTTGGTGCACTCAGGAGTTTGTACAGAGATCTTTAAAAGAGAGAGAGTGATTTTCCAGAAAACAGTCTACTGCTTTGTTCATCTGAGCATTCAGGAGTTTCTGGCTGCAGTCTACATGTTCCACTGTTCCACCAACAGAAACACAGAGGTACTGAAGTACATCCTGCAGAGAGACCGGGACAAAGATAGTGATAGCAGTGATGATGATGACCTGTACCTGAAGGACTTCCTGCAGAGAGACTATAACAACATCACTGATCAGGATTACCCATCCCTGGATGTCTTCCTAAAGGGAGCCATGAAGAAATCCCTCAGAAGTAAAAATGGCCATCTGGACCTGTTTGTCCGCTTTCTCCATGGCCTCTCTCTGGAGTCCAACCAGAGACTGTTAGGAGGCCTGCTGGGTCGCACAGACAACCGTCCAGAAACCATCCAGAGAGCCATCAACAACCTGAAGAAGATGAACAGTGATAATATCTCTCCTGACAGGATGATCAACATCTTCCACTGTCTGACAGAGATGAAGGACCATTCAGTACATCAGGAGATCACAGAGTTCCTGAATTCAGACAACAGATCAGAGAAGAAACTCTCTGTGATCCATTGCTCTGCTCTGGCATTCATGCTGCAGATGTCAGATGAGGTTCTGGATGAGTTGAACCTGGATAAGTACAACACATCATGGGAGGGACGACGGAGACTGATTCCAGCTGTGAGGAACTGCAGGAAGGCTGTGTAAGTCCAGATGTGATTAACTTTATAAACTAATGTGCATCAGATGTTTAACTATTCAAATAAACACTATAACATTTCTGCTGTTTAAGGCGAGACACGGCAGGCAAAAACCTCGTTTTTCATGTACTGGTAAATTTTTTGATTTTGTGCTATTTTGATTCCATAACATGTTTTTTTTCAGGCTTTTGGAAGAAAAACGTACAAAATACACATTTAAGTGTTTATTTTACTATAGTTTGTCTATTTGCGTTTGTAGATTTCTCCTAAATTCACCAAAAGTTAGCATTCTAACGTAACATAAAGTACCGCGACCTCTGTTTGCACCATGTCATCAGAGATATTGTTGGAAAGCTCCGTCTCTCCTGCACAATCTCATCGGATCCAAATATGGTCATTTCCTTTGTATCAGCAACCAATTGTGAAAGTACAAAGGGGTCTTAAACCAAGAAACAAAATCTCATTGGCTGGTGTCAATTTCCGACAACGTGATTCATTCAGATGCGTCACGTGGTGTGCTAAAACACTTCCTGGTTAGCTTTCCGCTAGAAATTTAAATCTCAAAATGGCAAAAGAATGGCGAATAAAACGTTCACAGAGAAGACGACACCAATTGTCACTTGCACGAAGCAAGGTTATACAAAAAACAAATGACCCTGAACATGAAATACCTTCACGGAGTGTGTCGAGGCGGAAGCTGTCATCCAAAGAACAGGAGGTTTTAGCTAGCGCCCCACTGCGATCTTTAAGTGGATGTCATTGAAGACCTTTACAAGAGCAGTATCAGTGCTGTGTGTGGACGAAAGCCTGACTGGAACACATAGAAACAGTTATTTAACCTGTTAAAGGTCGTTTTCTCAAAATGAGTTTTTTCTCCTACTCAGTTATATTCCTATCAATATTATGAAGGCTTTTAAAGAAGGGTTTGTTCATATATTATTCATAGCCTGAATTATATAACATTTTATACCTAAAAACATGGCGAAAATTGATATTTTAGGGCTGTTGACAGTATTTTCTGATTTATTGAGTGATAAAAAGAGATATCCCAAATCCCTTCTGTGAAAGCCTTAGATTATAATATGACTACAAAATGAAACAAGAATTTTGAACCTGGCTTTATCCAAAGTTCAGATTTCGGTTCCTGAAATGTGTTAAAATATGTGCATATTTAATGAGATAATGGATAATTTGCATATTTAAACGTGCTATTTCACAAAACTTGTAATAAAAAAACAATTGCCTTATAATACTGATATACTGAGAACATCTGATGGTATTCCGTTTAAAATATTGAAACTTTATTGGATTGTTAATTGTGTTTGTGTGCGCAACACATGTTCAGATGCTCAGAGAAGCCAAAACATCCATCATTCACATCCAATTATTAATTAACATTTACATATGTACATCTCTAATATTGTAAAGTAGGGGTGTAACGGTTCACAGAATTCACGGTTCGGTATGTACCACGGTTTGGGGGTCACGGTTCGGTACGGGTTCGGTACAACAAGAAAAAGGAAAAAAAAGTCCCAAATGCATAATTCCAGGTTTGTTTTTTATTTATAAGTTTCAGTTTAAAAATAAGGAACTCTAACATTTTGAATAATTAACTTTACTACACAGTTAAAAACAAACCACAAACAGTACCACACACACTCAGATGGCTATATTATCTATAATGGCTAATGTCAAACAAAAAGGTTCAATAAGCTGTAAAACTAAAAAGAATGTCTTGAAAATATTACAAAATAAATAATAAGATAGTGTTTCAATCACAATCAATAAAAGCCAGGGTCCTCTACTATTGCATAAGGGCGCAGCATAGCCGTTTAAAAACATATGCCAATAGCTTCCGTTATTTATTTTGGTCTCTCGGCTTTCATGTCTATTGGCTTCTTAAAAACAGCGGGGATAAGCTGTTGAACTGCTGTTGTCTTTTGTCTCCGGTGATTGCCAAATCTGGGTGATGCCTTCTGATATGATTTAGCATGTTTGCGTGTGTTACTATTAGCATACCGCACCGCTGTCGAACAACGGCGACACACCGTCCTCGTCCGATCCTCCACACGCACTCCATCGTTGTTGTAGTCCACAGGGAACCCGAAATGTTCCCACACAGCTGATTTAAAAGAAACAGGTGGGTTCTAGCTCCTGTGTGTTATCTGAACTCGCAATACTAAAGTTTCTTCTTCTTGTATTTTGTTCGTTTGGTTTTGTTTTCTTCTTCTTCTTCATTTGTTGTTTAAGGGCGGCTGGCAAACAGCTTTTAGGCACAATACCGCCACCTGGATTATATATAGTATACTGGATACTGCCCTGCCCACTCGTAAAAAAAAAAGGCGTACTCGTCGTGTGACTGCATGCACCGAACCGTGACGTCCGAACCGTGATGGTACGGGACGAATACGGATACCGTTACACCCCTATTGTAAAGTGATTTATTTGATTTGTGTTTCTTTTGACAGCTGGAGCACAGACATGTGATCAGATCACACTTGCAATGCACACATCGAACTCTATTATAATATATAATATAAAATGGACTAACAGCAAATCTCAATCAGAACATATCTCAAATATTTTTCATCAAATGCTTCAAGTTAAAGGTAGGGTAGGTAGGTTTGAGAAACCGGCTCGAGATACACTTTTTGTTATATTCCATGGAATGCTCTTAACATCCCGATAGCAATGAATATCTTAACCTGTTAAGCCCTGAGCCTGTTTTTCAGGTCTCAGGCTCGAAAATGACATTCCCAGAACAAATGACCATATCTTCCCTTCTAAAAGGGTTAAATTAATTTTTTTTCTTTTTTCTCAAAGTAATGATAAACCTGTGAGTTGGATGTAGAAAAGTCAGAATCAATATAGATGTTTTTTATTTTAAAGTAAATTCAGATTTTACATAGTAAAAAACTGTAAATTATAGTGTCCGTCCAAATATTCTTTTTTACATATAGTGAAAACCACCCTTTGATGATGGGTTAGTGGACTAAAAGCTTTAGGAATCCAAAGTACAATATATAATAAGTACCCTGTATCAAGATTGATGCAAAACAAGTGACATTTGACCTTTTTAGAGAGATTTAGCAAAAAGAAACCACTTCTGGGGTCATTTGGGTGGATGTTCTATATCTCTGGCCCCCCTTGCTCGATGTTGATGGTTGACACCTCTTTCTGACCGTTAGAGCCAATAGAATCGAAGGGGGAGTCCCCCACACACATACGTTGTGAAGAGAAGAGGTGGGGGCTTCGCGCATGTAATTTTGCATCAGAGTGGACCTATCTCTAGCTTTGACATCTGGAAACGGAAAAGCAGTTTTAATGCTTATGGATTATGAGAAATCATTTCAAAGGGACAGAGACACATTAGATTAACCTATGGATTAACTTCAGCAGCGTTTTTATTGTTTTAATGCCATTGAAGACCACTTTCGAGAGACTACAGAGCCAAGGTAAAGATGTTAGCATTTTTAGCTACCTAGCGTCACCTGTTTTGATGTCCGTTTTTGCTTATAACGTCGCAAATACGTATAATTCAGTGGTAATGTCGGTGTCGTTAGATTCTGTGTCACCTCACGATGTGAAATGATGTGTTGGATGTGGTGAAAAGATAAATAATAAGGTTTTGTGAGTGATTTTCGGTGCAGTAAGGTGCATTTTTCGCTCGTTGCTAATTCAGAGTCTCAGTGTTAGCATTGTGGGTTTTCTTTTGAAAAATAAATAAAAATGATCAGTTAGATGAGTTTCTTCCCATTACATGGATATAAAACATTCATAGTTTTATTAAATGAACATGCCCTCAGACACTGTTTCCTGCAAGATGTTGCGTAAGTACCCTGGTACCGGGGTCTCTCGGGCTTAACAGGTTAAGTGCTTTGACAAAAAATCCATAAAAAAATGTCATCTGTGGAAGCCGTAATACTGTAAAAAGCATGACCAATCATTTTAGCCGGCCCGGCTAAAATAACTGGATGGCCTACCTGCCTGTCAGCCTTCCATCTGTGCACAAACTTATCTCGTGCCCTCATTGGTCATGTGCTCGTTCGTGTGTGTTGGAGGAGGGGCTCTGTAAGGAAGTGGCAGATTTTCTCCGGTTGTGTATTTTCAAATTCTAGCGATCTCGAGCCGGTTTCTCAAACTTTCCTACCCCACCTTTAATATAATGTTTCCTCTTGTTTTTAAGACATGTTATAATATATGTGTTATTATAGACTTCACGGCTGTTGGCTCTCAGAGACTGAATGTGAAGTCGTGGCCTCAGCTCTGAAGTCGGACCCCTCCCATCTGAGAGACCTGGACCTGAGTCACAACACTCTGAAGGATTCAGGAGTGGAGCTGCTGAGTTCTGGACTAAAGAGTCCAAACTGCAGACTGGAGGCTCTCAGGTCAGTTCACTGACTGCACTTCATACAGATCTGTTTGTGTTTATGATTTTCTGAATTTGAACAAATACATTTTAATTGTTATTTCTTCCATGTTTGCTAATGACTGCATATTCATCAGATTTACAAAGAGAAGGTGAATGTGTGAGGGAGAGTGTTTGAGCTTCCACAGACTCACTCTGTGCTCCATGAGTCAGTGAAGATGCTGTCAGTACTGATGAGCTGTGAGGGAGATGAAGGAGTTGTTAAACATCTGATCAAAGTTAAAGATCCAGATTATCAATGGATTGTTTCTGCATCATCACTGACATTAAAACCCTGTTTAACTCTGAACAGATTATTAAACCTGAAGTTCTTTCAAACAGGAACATTGTTTTCTAAAGTTAGATCATGTTTTCTTCATTCAGTCTGAGGGACTGCAGGTTGTCAGAGATCAGCTGTTCTGCTCTGATCTCAGCTCTGAAGTCCAACCCCTCCCATCTGAGAGATCTGGACCTGAGTAGCAACGCTCTGAAGGATTCAGGAGTGGAGCTGCTGAGAGATCTTCTGGAGAGTCCAGATTGCAGAATGGAGACTCTCAGGTCAGTTCACTGACTCTCTGTTACTGCTGCAGATCTCACATGTTTCATTTGTTATTCAACTTATTATTGTACATATATATAACATCGATACGTTTGTAAATGTTGTTTTGTTCACATTTGTATTTCTCTAAATGTAGTCTGCAGTCATAACAGTTGATGGTTTCCTAAAGAAACTATTATTCTTCCACTGTTAGTTGTTAAAGTAAATGTATGTTTTCTTTAGTAAATGGTCTGAATAAAGAAGGTCCTCTGAACTAATATTAGTTTTACATAAAGTGTAGTTTCTGACATAGAAATGTTTATGTTCCCAATCATTTAGATGTGTTTTCACAGATAATAAACAGAAGGCTGATATCAGGGGTGGACTGGGACTAAAATTCAGCCCTGGAAACTGACCCAGTCCGGCCACATGAAATGTCAAATGTTAGAAATCCGCTGTTTATTATTTAAAGTTTTACGTCCGATTCGCTCTTTTTTTCCTCTCTCTACACAGCTCCAGTTTGGGCATTGGTCTGTCATCAGATTTCATTTGTAGTTGCTGCTGTAGTGGAAGTTTAGTAAAATTATTTTTGATGAAACCCTCCATAATTGCACTTGCTTTAGTTGCTTGCTACTTTATAAGGGCAGTGATGACAGTTACAGTACGAACTGAAGTTGAGGCAAGGGAAGCCAGCCGCCTCTGGATTGGCCTTAGCATGGCCCTGACCAATCACAGGTTGGCAGGGGCATGACGTGAGCCTCATCTGATTGGTCAATCCCTCAATTTTTTCAAGGTAAGCCAATTTCGGCTAGCCTCCTCTCGCAACAGAAAGTGCAATCTACTGTTTCACCATAACATCTAGAGGGGCGCTGTTTCACTCTTTTTAAAATACTCAATGGGAATGGGGGAGAGATGGGCCGGCAGCAACACACAGCACAGAATAATTACCGAAACTAAACTAAGTGTTTTTATTCATGTATTAAAATGATAACAATCCAAAAAAACAGGGGAAGCCTGGCTTCCCTTGGCCTCCAGGAGAAAACGCCACTGAGTTCAAGGGATAATTCTCACCCACCTCTTGCTCTTGCCCTGCACTTGTATGTGCCAGTTGAGCTGGTTCTTCCACCAGCTCAACTCTGTCCCTCATCATGAACGCAGGAGGCTGGCTGTATATCTGAACTCGCGCCCTCATCATTCTCTTCATCATCTTGCACTTGTTCTAAGCTGCTGCTGATAGTGCTTGTAGCAGCGCTGCTGCCAAAAAGGTCTGTCAATTTGCGACATTTATATGCTTCACCTGCGAGTGACTTCACCTTTTTTTCTCTTGCCTTTTTCTTTTCGTTTTCTTAGATTTGTATCCATGTTTTTTCATTCTCCCTGTCTGCTGCAGCGTCTAATCCCTTCTCTTCGTGTGGCCGGTCTTTTTTCTTTTTCGTGTGTGATTATTTGACAGATAAGAACCACACAACTGCATTAGCAGCCGCTGTCGCCCTCTGTCGGCCGTCAGCGCAACTTAAATGATGACGTTAAACAATTTTCTTTTAAAGGGCCGGCCGGCCGCCAACGGCCCTTGACGACCGGCCGTTCTGTGGTTTTCCAGATTCTACAGATGGCCAGTCCGCCCCTGGCTGATATAATGATGATCCTCAATAATAGAATGACGGTCACTGTTATTCAGGGAAAGATCATTGATTAGGACGCAGTAATGATGAGCTGCACATTTCAGACCTGAACATCTGATTGGATTATAAACTGATTTTTATCCTCATCATGTTTTCTTTATTCAGTCTGAGGTGGTGCTGGTTGTCAGAGATCAGCTGTTCTGCTCTGATCTCAGCTCTGAAGTCCAACATCCATCTGAGAGAGCTGGACCTGAGTGACAACAAGCTGCAGGATTTAGGAGTGAAGCTGCTGAGAGATCTTCTGGAGAGTCCAGACTGCAGACTGGAGACCCTCAGGTCAGTAAGGGGTCTCTGCTGGTTCAGCAGTATTGTATTAAACTCAGGGAGGTGTTTCTCTCACTGGGGAATCACAACAGATCAGTGATGTTACCCACTGACTGCAGGCTCTTTCATTCTTCCATCAACTATAGAAGGCCAGCTGAAAATTATTATTTATTTATAGCCACTGTCATTTTATTTTGTATATATTGATTATTGTATTTTTTTATTTAGGTCTTAATGTGTGCACATGTCAAAATGTGTCTTTGATTCTGTGTATATATATATATAAATATTTACACACATATTTTTATATACATTTGTTTTTATATTCTGGATTGTGGGAAACGGTATTTCGATCTCTCTGTACACACAAACTGGACGATTGACAATAAAGTTGACTTTGACTTGACATTTAGTAATCAACTCTCTCACAGACAAATAGGATTTTACTGAAGAGTGGGAAAGGTAGTCTGTTTTTATGGGATGTTTTTAGTTTCTAGCGTGATGACTGGTTACTTCCTGTAATGCAGCTGAGAGCAGTCAGTCGTAGTGTTTGCAGAGAAGATATGATGGGATGTAAAGCATGAGATCAGTCAGGACTCTGAAGCTGACTCAAAGAACAAACACTTATTTTAAACTGGATCTAAAACTGTTGGATTGTGTTCATCCCTACAGGATCACAGGAGAGACATTCAGAACCACGATCCAGAAGAGCTGTGAGTACTGAATATCCTCCATTCATCTAGATATGAAACTCTTTCATGGAGCATGACCTCAGAGGAAAACAACACTCTTGTTTCTCTCTTCATCATTCTGGATGTTTCTCTTCATGTTGTATTATCATCATGATTCTCTCTCTCTCTCCTTCTCCTCTCAGGTGACAGGAAGTGAAGACACACAGAAAGGTGAGAGGTCGTACCGTGTGAAGTTTATTTATTGAGGTTTCACCTCGGAATAAATGTAGTTATTGGTTTTTCTGGAGAAAAAAGTCCTGCATTCAAAATGTTCCTCAAGTGAAAGTAGAAAAGTATTCTCATCAAAATATAGTGAAAGTAGTGACAGTAAAAGTAGTCATTTTGCAGATTGGTCCATTTCAGAATAATATATATGATATGTTTTATAATGATTGATCATGAAAGTGTTCTCAAAGCTGGTAAAGGTGCAGCTAGTTTGAATGGCTTTGTATACTGCAGGGTAGCTTGTGGATTTACTCCAGGTGGAACTAACGTCTAAAGTCACTTGGTTATATTTCACATCATTCATCCACATCTGTAAAGTAACTAAAGGTATTAAATACATGTAGTGGAGGAAAAGTACATCATCTACCTCTGAACTGTAGTGGAGTAAAAGTACACAGTAGCATACAATGGCAATACAGTACCTCAACATGGTACTTAAGTACAGTGCTTGAGTAAATGTACTTAGTTCCTCTCCTGATCTGTAAAGCTCTCCCAACAGATGCAGGTTAGCATCCGGCAGCTTCTATGTGCTGGGGACCCGTACTGTACTCTGAGCTGCAGACACATTCTTTCTGTGACTTTGATCCAGATATTTGGAGCATAATAACTGAAGCTGTTTCTCCATGTTCAGGAACTCTGAGTCCTGCGGCAGGAAGCGGTCCTTCTCTCCAAGAACTCCTGGAGCCAGGCCTGCAAGCTGGTCCAGAACCAGAGTCCAACCGGTCGACCTCGTGAAGTTAAACTAAACTACACAATTATTAAAGATCATGTTTAAAGTAAAAAAATGGATGCTTTCAGACTGCAGGGTGTCCCACACATAGACTCTACTTGTATACAGGTATATTAACGTCCGCCAAAGTATATTTTGCGACCCATTAATTTTTTTTTTTGAAACCGTCCTCAAGCACGACGCCTTCTGTGATCGATGAACTAGTGGACAATGATCCCTCGCTCTACGCCTCCTGTACCTGTTGGCTCTGTGTTGTGAAAATACTGAATGTTCCTTCTGTATCAGAGTAGCACATGATAACAGAGGCCCTACGTAGCTGTGTGCGTAGCTGGATGTCTGACTACATGGATGACGCTCATGAGACACTGTGTTGAAGTTATGATAGCTATGTTCCTCAGATTGGCATGATGACACAGCCCCTAGAGAGATAGACATATGACTGTCATGTGTATTGCTTACGCAGGCTTTAGCTAATCTGAGCTAATGTCAGAATACTGCTTTGAACCGGTATTCCTCCATCTTGTTGACTGTAACTCCCTCTCTTGTATATACGCATATCAAGGACTCTACTCTGGGAACTATTTGTCCCACGCAGCTCTGTGTGTGAAGACTACTTCCATTCTTGAGAGGATAATAAATACATGGATCCTGATATTGAAGCTCAAGCCGGTGACGAGTGATATTTGTAGAACACTCTGCTACCGCGTGAAGGGTCTGCTAACAAGAGACCAGCAGAAAGGGAGACCTCACGAGAAACAGAAGACGACGTAAACATCGTTTCTCTGACTGCAGTCAAAGCAGATACTTTGAGGAATATAAAAATGAAACTATAAGAATTACTCAGAATGTTCTTTTACAAATATTTCAAATGTTTCTATCCGAGTGCTTTCCTCATGAATGATCCATAAATCTGTGTATTTCATAATCTTAGAGGATATTTGATTTCATGTTTTTGTATTTGGGATTGTGGGAAACGACCTCTCTGTCTGTACACACAAACTGAAAGATTGACAATAAAGTTGACTTTGATTTCATGTAACTTTCAGATCAAAAATGTTTTGTTTTTTCTAGAACGCATAACAAGGGATTGTCCTTTTAGAAATGGAAAGCAAAACGTGTGCAAATACAAATGACACAATTGTTTGTAATGGTTATATGTACAAAGAGAAAACACAAACAATAACGACTAAAGTTCACTGCTAGTGAGCCTCATACACACGGATATTTACCAGAAATATGGTTAAACTAATATATATGCATGTAATACATATGCATAAAAATACATGCTACATACACTACACACATACATATGCTGCAGATAAGCTATATCAATAACAGATCATTTTACAGTGTGGAATAATTTAAAAAGGTCCCCAGGCTTCCTGAAATGTCCTGTTTGAGTAGAGAAATGAATCTCTGATCTGTTCCAGTGTCATGCAGGACATTACATCCGTCAACCAGCTAGCAGGAGAGCAAACCCTTATGAAACAAAAATATATTGTAATATATTGGTAAATATAATACAATATACTGGATCATACATTTCCATATATGGGAAAGTAGTCCTTATATTTTAAAATATATTGCAATATATGCATGGACCATGTATGGCTATATATTGATACATATAAAAAAAAAATATTGCAATGAAAACAAAAACTGCACTATACTTTTATATGTAATAGTTTTATTGAAACACTCATTTATCTTTCATGAGTTACACAAGTTTATATAAAATTGAACAGATATTCATAAACAGTTATCTCACTTCGTTTTGTATAGTTACCCACTTTATATATGAACATATGTTTGATGGTAGCCTATATATTAAAAAAGTACAAATTGTCCATTGAATGATGGAAAATAATATACAGTTTATAAATATATACAGACACACACATATATGCACGCATATATATAT
>CALSBW010022844.1:0-25089 GCA_943590975.1 Lindbergichthys nudifrons | reverse complement strand
GAGACACACACACACACACACACACACACACACACACACACACACACACACACACACACACACACACACACACACACACACACACACACACTCACACACACACACACACACACACACACACACACACACACACACACACACACACACACACACACACACACACACACTTATGTTCATGAACATCTTAATAACAAAGATTGTAATATTTAATTACAGATTTCTTCAAAGAGAAAGTGTAAAGTGTACAGTGATGAATAAGTGGAAATGCAGCATTAGGGTAAAGAAGAGAAAGGGAAAAGGAGAGGAACACAGAGTGAAGAAGAAGAAAGAAGAAAATACAAAATACAATTAAGAAGATGTCATAAAAGACAAAAGAAGAGATGAAAAGAAAAAGAGAGAAAATGAGAGGTTAAAAAACAAGGGAAAAGAGGAAAGGAGATAAGAACAGAGAAGAGAAAATAAGAGAAAGTATTAGAAGACAAGAGAAGAGAAGACTATTTAATATGAAGGGATGTGGCCTGTTTAGGAGCCTGAATCAATCTCTCTGTGTCATTGCATTAGACCATTCAGGCGTTGTGTGCATGTGTGTGTGTGTGTGTGTGTGTGTGTGTGTGTGTGTGTGTGTGTGTACACAGTGTCATAATAGATAGCCATGTAATAGACTACCATAACAATTGCTCTATACATGTTCACATGGTTTACTCTACAGGCCAGATGGGTCAGTAACTTTAGCCTTGTGATTTTGGACCAACTGGAATAAAACACTTGGTGTGTGAGTCTATACCTCCTCTGTTTTTCTCACCTACTGGAGCAGGTTGTCAATTTTTTACGCACTGAAATTGTTCTAAAAGATGGATAATATCTGACACATGGCAGCGATGGCATCGTTCTCATCATAACAGAGTTAGTCCATTTAATTCATTTGCAATTTAAATGGGACACTTGGTTTTTATTTATTGTACCTTTTATTATTATTAACAGAATTCACATAAGTGTATCAAAGAATATTTAAAAGTTTCATTTGTTCCGGCTAATATGAGAGGTAATGTAATTCCTTTCTTCTCTTCTTCTCTTCCTCTTCTAAAACATCAGCCTTAATTGTATTAATTGTATTTAATTCCTCCACTGTAGGGTTCTCAGTTTTTTCTTCTTCAATTCTTTCAAAGTACAATATCTATTCTATTCTTTACAGAAGGCGGTCTGGAAGAAAATGTTTCAATTGTTGCTGGAGTCATATTTTCTCGCTAATAAGAAAAGCCATTATCTGATTACATTTGCTCTCTTTAAGTTAGAGGAGAACATTTAAACCACTTTGTTACTGGAGCCAGAAATGAGTTAGCTTAGCTTAGCATAAAGACTGGAGACTGAGGGAAACAGCTAGCCTGGTCCTGCCCAGAGCTAGACATGCTAGGTTCAGTGGTTACTGTGAAGTTATCAGCAAAAACTCGCCAATCAAGGAAGTGCTCTTGGTTAAAAAAGGACAAGTATTCGAAACATGTCTGTTTCTGCAGATATTAAACAACAAGATATAAGTTGTGAATAGTTAGCATTACATCAGAGCCACTATTGTTGCTTCCCACCTGTTAACAATCTGTGTGCTAAGCTAATTATAGACAAGAGTTGTTTAATTGATTATTTAAGTCTAGTTTACCTCAATGAAAGGGACTTACGGCTGAGCAGCATGGCCGCCTGAACATTGAGCTACCTTACGCCAACACAATAAACTCTGCTAAAACTGAAAATTACACACAAAGGGAAACAGGACTGTTGACAATGAGTTGAGGGTCAGCAAAAACAAGGATCAATAAAAGTGTGGATGGAAAAGTTAAAGAGATAAATAGTTATAATAAGGACAATTATAAGCTAACAGTTGAAGCTATCCCCACAATGGCTACACCACAAGCTAAACTGGTTAGCATTAGCAAGCAAATCCAAGACATGCAAAGCGAATTGAAAGCAGATCTGAACATCTTTAAGGAGGACATAGCCACACAAATACAAAATGAGTTAACAGAATTCTAGGAGGAAATTCACCAGAAGCTGGCAAAGATATATTCAGATATTGGAGCGCAAAATGATAAGATAGACGCCGTTGTGACTCCATCATGAGTTCATGAGGTTGCAATACATTCACATAGCAGGAATGTTGGAGTAATGTACATACATGCATGAATGAATTAACATCACCTTAGGCTTCAGTTTTTTTTTCAGTCAAAGATTAACCAATTGTTTAAAGAAAAGTCATAATCAATATAGATGTTTTTTATTTGAAAGAAAATTCAGATTGAACATAGTAAAAAACTGTAAATTATAGTGTCCGTCCAAAAATTATTTTTTACTTATGGTGAAAACTACCCTTGGATGATGGTAAGGTAGACTAAAAGCTTTAGGAATCCAAAGTACAACATATAATAAGTACCCTGTATCAGGATTGATGCAAAACAAGTGAGATTTGACCTTTTTAGAGAGGTTTAGCAAAAAAAACTCCACCTCTGAGGTGATTTGGGTGGAAATGGGCGTTGTTTCCGTTTCTCTGTAACCCATTGGTCGATTTTGGTGATTGACATCTCTTTCTGACCGTTAGAGCCAATAGAATCGAAGGGGAGTTTTCACATAGACACCAACGTTAACACAAAAAGGTGTGGGCTTTGCGCATGTAGTTTTGCATGAGAGTGAAGCTATCTCTCGCTCTGACATCTGGAAACGGAAAAGCAGGGTTTATTTCTTATGGATTATCAGAAATCATTTCAAAGGGACACAGACACATTGGATTAACCTATGGATTAGCTTCAGCAGCGTTTTTATCGTTTTAATGCCATTGAAGACCAGTTTTGACCAGACAACGACCAAGGTAGGCCATGTTGCCGGTTTTAGCTACCTAGCGCCACATATTTTGAGGTCTGTTCTTGTTATTATCTCCGCGAGTTCTTATCATAGAGTGATAATGTATGTACCAAACGATTCTGTGTCTTCTCACGATGCGAATCGATGGGTTGGATGTGCAAAACAATAATAATAAGGGTTTTATGAGTGAGTTTCTGTGCAGTAATCTGTTAGCATTTTTCGCTCATTGCTAATTCAGAGGCTCAGCGTTAGCATTGTGGGTTTTAAAAAACAAAAACAAAAAAAGATCAGTTAGATGAGTTTCTTCCCGTTACATGGATATAAAACATTCATAGTTTATTAAATATTAAGATGCCCTCAGACACTGTTTCCTCAGATGACGTGTTCCCCCCCCCCCCGGTATCGGGGGGAAGGTGCTTCTCTGATTCCAGAAACCTGTGTAAGTTCTATTTTGTTTCTAGACTTCTCTGTTTCAGTCTACTCTGTATAAATGTTTTGCAGTTCATCTTGCTAAAATTGTGTTTTGAAATCTCGGAACAGCTAAAATACCTGTTTTTCAGGTAGAAATCTGGGTAACTTATCTTTACAGAAATCTTAAAACTGAACCATCTGCTTCTTAGGGTTAACTTTGATTTAAACAATTGTACAAATACTAAGGGCTTTACAAGGGGTAATTGTATCGGGGTTAACTTTACAGTATAACCTCTGTAGCCAGGGTTTATTCTGAAATTTGTTTGTAAAAAGTGCATGACAAAAGGCCTGGAGGCTCAACTGTTCTATTTCGTATATGGCTTCGCCCTCTAAGGCTATCGCTATTGGGTAATCCCCCTGCGCACCCGCTCAGCACTGAAAACACTTGTAGTCCACGCCCACCCGCAAGGTGGGCCCCACCCTCGGGCTCCCTTCCGGTATAAATAGGAAGGAGGCCCGACAATCTGCTCCCTCTTTTCTTCAGCACCCTGTTACTGAAGCACAAGAGACACTTCAAATTGCAGAGTAAACATGGGTGACAATTGTGTGAGAGATTGAACCTCATGTGGCTCTGGGTTCATAATGAGTTATGACTAGCACACAGTGTGTGAGTCCTGCCTGGATTCACATGCTGTGTGCCCTCCTCGGCCGGGGGGAGACGGGCACAGTGGGTGCATGCACCCGCTGTGCCCGTCTCCCCTCGGGCGACAGGAAGCGGAGAGCGGACGCTCTCGCTGCTGCGGCCGAGGAGGACGATTGGCCCATCCGGGCTTACGAGCCCGCGGACGGGGGCCGAGTGTCCCTGGGGCCGAGTGCCGGGCAGGAGTCGGACGACTCCTGCCCCGCCTCCCTCCACGGTTCACCGTTCGGTTCTGCCGTTTTTTGGGGGGTAAGACAGGCCAACATAATCGCCGGACGGCGCCCTACGTTGAGCGCCCCCAGAGACCAGTATGTCGCCCGCCAGGCCGACCGGGTGCACCAGTGTGCCTTTCAGGCAACCGCCTCGGCGTCAGGTTCGCCCTTCAGCGGTTGCGGGGGCTCCGTACAGCCCACGTCTCCGCTCCTCCGCCACCCCATAGACAGGGTCTCCCGGCGGCGAGTCAAAGGGGAGTGAGGCTCCCCCACTCCTGGTCTGCTCAACAAGAGCCTCCGAGGAAGCAGAGCCGGTTCTGACATTCTGGGGGGTGGTAAAGTAAAGTGTGTTCATTTTCCAACTTTTTGTACTGAGTCATCAGTAACAAGTGTTTCTCACATGTCCCCCACTCTGTGTAAGCCAGCTGCCTATAACCTATCGGTTAGTAGCCAGCAGGGCTCGTTGCAAAAGCAGAGTTCGCTAATTACGCCGGCTGCCACTAATCTGTTGATTAGTAGACAGCAGGGCTCGCTGCAGGAGCCTGTCGGTTTTAACCTATCGGTTAATAAACTGCAGAGCTCGCGGCATTCCTCTGTCCGAGATACGTCTCCTACACACGGTCATAATAAACCCATGAGCGCCGTTATAACGACTCATGTGAACAGCACTGCATACACCTCCACTCATCCCCTGAGCGCGTACGCCTCATGATGAGAGCCGGAGTGACACGCAGCGTGTGGAGGCTCCCTCACAGCCCTTTCACTCCAGGCCCACCTTGGGTTGCCTCACGGGCAGCGGTGGCGAGGGCTCTGACGTGGCTCGTCGCCATGACGACCACAACACATCTTGAGCATGTGCGCCCGCTCTCAGAGTGTTTCTCAGAGTGGCAGCGCATGTGTCTGATGGACAGATGGACGAGCAGGCTGGCTGATCAGCAGAGGGTGCACCCTGCAGTTCGCCTCTCTGGACGACCTGCTATTTGCTGGCTCGCTCCAGCATGAGGAAGTCGCTTTACAGACGTTACGTCTCGTATCGCATCTGTCAAAGCCTGGGTTTCATAATGAATTTGGAGAAGAGCTGCCCTCTCCCCTCTCAGACATTCATTTATCTGGGAGTGGAATCAAACTCAGCCAGCAGAGCGCGGCTCTTGCGGCAGCAAGTGGAGGAACTGCAGCGAGATCTCCTCCGGCGTGTCTAAACCCGCACAGCCCTCTCCGTGACGCAGCTGGCCGGCATTGGCGTCAGCTGGTCACGCGGTGATCCCCATGGGTCTCCCCCACAGGAGGAGACTCCAGAGGTGGGTCATTCGCTGCAGAAGCCTGCTGTTTTAACCTATTGGGTTATAAACTGCATAGCTCGCGGCATTCCTCTGTCCCAGATATGCCTCCTACAGAGCACGGTCATGACGACCATTACAGCATATCACAGAGAAGCCTCTCCAACGGGGGAGTGAGACCCATCCTTGATCTGTCAGTATTCCCATGCTGACGATCAAACAGGTGCTGGAATGTGTTCACCAGGACGACTGGTTCACTTCCATTAACCGGAAGCACATATACTTCCATGTAGCCTATCATCATCCCGAAATTCAGGAAATTCCTGCGTTTCTCTTTTCAGGGAAATATCAGACCAGACAATCGTCTGCCGTTCGGATGTTCCCTGGCTCCTCGCATTTTTTCAAAGTGTATAGAAGGCTGGAGCCACTACACAGAGGATGGATGAGAGAGTGTGGTTTTATCTGGACGACCTGCTATTGTTGGCTCGCTCCAGGGAGGAAGTCGCTTTACAGACGTTACATCTCGTATCGCATCTGTCAAAGCTTGGTTTCCATAATGGATTTGAAGAAGAGCTGTCCTCTTCCCCCCCAGACATTCATTATCTGCGAGTGGAATACAACTCAGCAGCAGAGTGCGGCTCTCGCTGCAGCGAGTGGAGGAACTGACAGCTCCCTATCCAGCGTGTCACATGCCACAGCGTGGTGACAGCCCTCTCCGTGATACAGCTGCTCAGCATGACGTCAGCTGATCACGTGGGGATTCCCCGGGGTCTCCCCCACAGGAGGGGTCTCCAGAGGTGGTTCATTCGCCCACGCACCGACCCCGTGCGTCAGAGGTAAATGTGCTGGAGCTGTTCTCCGGGTTGGGAAGTATTCCAGCACTTCGCCCCGTTGCTGTACAATCAAACATGTGTTGATTCGCCCAGCCAACAGGCCACGGCAGCCTGCCTCAATCGCCAGGGAGGACAGCCGTTTATGCTAACCCGGCTTCATGCCTAAGGCTAAGGTCATCACAAACTCTTTTAGGTCAAGAGTGATCACCCTGGCTGGCTTCTTTCCCCCTCCTCACAGGTCGGAGGAAGAAGCCACGTCTCATCTCAGCTGTCCTGCTATGTGGTGCGCACGGCTGCCTTGTGCCGTTCTCAGCGCCTGTTTGTGCCTTATAGAGAGCGCTCGATAGGGCAGTCTCTATCTGCACAGCGGCTGTCACACTGGCTGTGTGAAGCTGTGTCACATATGTCTCCGCTGGGGTGGATCCCCCGGAGAACATCAATGCGCACTCCACCAGAGGAATTTTTCCTCCTCCACGGCTTTTCACGGAGGAATGTCAGTGGAAGACATTTGCACTGCTGCATCTTGGTCTTCTCCCTGTTCATTTATTCAATTTTATTTGAGGGATGTCTCCCATTCCTCTCTGACACACCCTGTGCTGAGTGTCCTGTCAGAGTGAGTGACGTCAGGGATCCAGCTGTGCGCCTCTCTCCTGCCTCGGCACACGGAGAGTGGCCTGTATTCCCTCTTATGAGAGGGACGTCCCCCTTTTTCCCCTGACACATTTCGTACGGAATGTCTTGTCAGAGTGAGTGATGTTGGGGACCCAGCTGTGCGCTCTCCTGCCTGTCTGCACGCAGAGAGCTGCTATTCCCCCTCCTTCTGTCACTGGACAAAGTGTGACCTTTGTCTCTACTTTCTCTCAGCGGACGGGTATGTATTATTCCCAGCCTTCGTCCCCTCATGGTAAATATTCATGTTATGCTATATTCCAGGGACTGTGATGCGCCATTCGCATGGCGCAATAGGCATGGGTTATTATCTGAGCAGGTGTGTCTGTGCTTCTTGTACCGGGGGGACCCAGTGGGGCGCAGACTACATCTTGCTTCGCCCTTAACCCAATAGCGATAGCCTTAGAGGGCGAAGCCATATACGAAATAGAACTGAAGTTACCTACTGTAACTCCAGCTTCTATGAGTATTGGCGTAGCCCTCTAAGTGCTGGGCCTCACTGGCTCCACGAATAGCTGAAGAAAAGTTGTTTTGTATGGGAGCAGATTGTCGGGCCTCCTTCCTATTTATACCGGAAGGGAGCCCGAGGGTGGGGCCCACCTTGCGGGCGGGCGTGGACTACAAGAGTTTTCAGTGCTGCGCGGGTGCGCAGGGGGATTACCCAATAGCGATAGCCTTAGAGGGCTACGCCAATACTCATAGAAGCTGGAGTTACAGTAGGTAACTTCAGATTCTTCTTCTTCTTCTCTCGGTTTTTGGCGGATTACAAACAACTTTAAGGTGCATACCGCCACCTACTGTACATGAGTGTGAATCATCATATCATTCCTGTTGTGTCTCGTCAAATGTGTTAGTTTGTTTATGTATTTTGTCTGTCATTTCCTGTTTTATTTTGTATTTACCTCTTGTCTTTCATTTCAGGCCCTGTTTCTTCCTCCCCTTGTGTGTTTTTCCATCATCAGTGTCTGCCCCGCCCCTGATTGTTTCCACCTGTTCCCACTCACCTCATGTTTAAATAGTCCTGTCTCTCCCCTGTCCTGTGTCAGTTCCTCTTGTGTGTTTCTCTGAATGGTCGTGCCAAGCCTCAGCTCAGAAAGGATCGCTTTCACTCATGTCAGGTTTTGTTATTTTGTTTATTTTTGTTGGCTTAAGTTTTTATTAAGTCCTCTTTTTGTTACGCTAGTTTTTTCCTCCTTGAGAGCGCTTTTTGTTATTTCCACCACCTACTCTGTTAAGAGGAATTACCTGAACTGTGAAAATAAATATAACTTTTTTTTATATTCAAGACTTCGTCTCTGGGTCGTGCATTTGGGTTCATCAGTTTGTGTCGAGGTCCTGACAATTCCATCTCTTAACCTGTTACGCACCGTCCCCCCGGTACCGGGCGGATAAACGCGTCATTTGCAGGAAACAACGTCTAAGGAATCTTAATATTTAATAAACTATGAATGTTTTATATCCATGTAACGGGAAGAAACTCAGCTAACTGATCTTTTTTTTTTTTTAAATAAAAAAACAAAACACAATGCTAACACTCAGCCTCTGAATTAGCCACGAGCGAAAACATTTAACCTATCTCTGCACCTAAACTCACTCCTAACTCCCTTATTACTTATCCTAGATGCACAGCCAACCCATCGATTAGCATCAGCTGGAGACACAGAATCTGGGGGTGCCCACCTCAACACTCAGTGATAAACATTTGCGATGCTATAAACGAAAGCGTACATCATAACATGTGGAGCTAGGTAGCTAGAAACGCTAACATGGCTTACCTTGGTCAAAACTGGTCTTCAATGGCATTAAAACGATAAAAAAACGATGCTGCAGTTAATCCATAGGTTAATCCAATGTGTCTGTGTCCTCTTTGAAATGATTTCTGATAATCCATAAGCAATAAAACTGCTTTTTCATTTCCAAATGCCAGAGCTAGAGATAGGTCCACTCTGACGCAAAATTACATGCGCGCAGCCCCCACCTTTTCTCTTCACAACACGTGTGTGTGGGGGGCCTCCCCCTTCGATTCTATTGGCTCTAACGGTCAGAAAGAGGTGTCAACCATCCAAATCGACCAAGGGGGGCCAGAGATATGGAAAAAAAACCATTTTCACCCAAATCACCTCAGAGGTGGGGTGGTTTTGGCTAAACCTCTCTAAAAAGGTCAAATGTCACTTGTTTTGCATCAATCTTGATACAGGGTACTTATATGTTGTACTTTGGATTCCTAAAGCTTTTAGTCTACTAACCCATCATCCAAGGGTAGTTTTCACTATCTGTAAAATAGAATTTTTGGACGGACACTATAATTTACAGTTTTTTACTATGTAAAATTTGAATTTTCTTTAAAATAAAAAACATCTATATTGATTCTGACACTTCTACATCCAACTCACAGATGTAACCTTGCTTTGATAAAAGAAATTATTCATATAACCCTTTTAGAAGTTAAGTTGTAGTCATTTGTTTTGGGCATGTCATTTTCGAGCCTGAAACATGAAAAACAGGCTTGGTGCTTAACAGGTTAACTCATGGACGTATATATCTATGATCTAATCAAAAATAAACAAATAAACAAAAAACATAAAATAAATAAAACAAAACAACAATCTATGATCTTTCCTGACCTAATGTTAAATTATTTTTCCCACCCCAGTTTCACTCAGAAAGGTAAACAGTGCCTTTCTGGTAGCTCTTACTCCCTCTCCTTTTGTTCCCAGAATACCCAACACAGTCTCACGGCATTTCGTGTTATAGTCACGAAATTAATCTATTGATTCGTGTTCACCAACACGATTTCGCCATTTTTTCCGTGTCACACAGAATAATTTTAAAAGCAATGTAAATAATAACAAATTAGAAGGAAAAACAGATAAATTACAGATTTCAGTATTCTGACACAGAACGATTTTAGAAGCAATGTATTTCTATTGGTAGTATGTTTCATGCCTGCACCAAATAATAACAAATTAGAAGGAAAAAAAAATGACAAAAAATACAGATTTCAGTATTCTGAGGCTCTTTGCCCCATTTCTTTTCCTCACAGATGGCAACAAAACTCAGACATTATACAATTTAAAATAAAAAGGGATAGGGTTAGGCTTAGGGTAAGATATTGAGTAAGAAAATGTTTTTATGAACCACACAGCTTCTTGTATTCCAAGACCCGACCGGACAAAAAGACATGGTGCAGGCACGAAACATACTACCAATAGAAATACATTGCTTTTAAAATCGTTCTGTGTGACACGAAAAAAATGCGAAAATCGTGTTGGTGAATACGAATCAATAGATTAAATTAATTTCATGACTATAACACGAAATGCCGTGAGACTGGGTTGGAATACCAGCTACATTCCACTCCCTCTCTGCCTCTAAAACTTTAGCCTTTAGTTTTTCTCTTTCCGCTTTATAGATGTCACAATGTAACAAGATATGTTCTACATTTTCTTTAACTCCACAGTTCCCACACTTGTCACTGTCACTTTTCCCCATGACATACAGCGTACCATTCAAAGCCGTGTGATCCAGTCTGAGTCTAGCTATCATGATTTCCTCCCTTCTGTTTCTTTCTTTATAAATATTAATTGTAATTGTCTTTTGAACTTTATGATACTCTTTGCCTTTCTGGTCTTTCTCCCACCTTTTCTGCCAGATCTCCATCCCTTTTTTCTTGGCTAACGGAGCTAACCCCGGACACTAACGCTACACTGGATGGTTTTCATCTGCTGAGGGCGGACAGGACGAGAGAGAGTGGTAAGAGGAAAGGAGGAGGGCTGGCTGTGTTTGTGAATGATAGATGGTGTAATAATAATAATAATAATAATAATAAATTCAATTTATAAAGCACCTTTCATTGCTAGCAGCAATCCCAAGGTGCTACAGGAGGCATAATAAAAACAAATAAAATAAACAAAAGTTTTAATCAAAAGCTTTTTTAAAAAGAAAGATTTTTAGGGCTTTCTTGAAGGAGTCAGTGGTCTGTGGAGTCCTCAGGTGGTCTGGGAGAGAATTCCACAGGCGAGGAGCAGCTGCACAGAAAGCCCGATCCCCCATTGTGCGTAGTTTGGTCCTGGGGGGGCGAAGCAGATGGTTGGTTGTGGAGCGGAGATTGCGTGTGGAGGTTTGAGATGTGAGAAGTTCCTTCAGGTATGGAGGAGCGTTCCCGTGGATGCATTGATGGGTCAGTAGTGCGATCTTGTAGTCGATCCTGAATGAGACAGGCAGCCAGTGGAGGGAATGAAGAACGGGTGTGATGTGGTTGTATTTTCTCACCCTCATCAGGATCCTAGCGGCACTGTTCTGTACGTATTGGAGCTTCTGAAGGCTCCCGCTAGGAGTCCCGATGAGGAGAGCGTTGCAGTAATCGAGCCTTGAGGAGACGAAGGCATGGACCAGTTGTTCTGCATCTGACAGGGAGAGTGTGGGACGGAGTTTAGCAATGTTCCTGAGGTGGTAGAAGGAGGTTTTGCACAGGTGTCTGATGTGGGTGTCAAAAGTCAGATGTCTGTCAAATCTTACACCCAGGTTGGTAACTGCTGTGGAGAGGGGTATGTTTTGACCACAAAAGGTAATGTGGGTTATGGGGGATGACTGGACCTGGTTTGGTGTGCCAACTAAAATAGCTTCTGTTTTGGAGCTATTTAGTTGCAGGAAGTTTTCTCGCATCCAAGCCTTTATCTCCTCAATGCAGTTGTTAAGGGATGTTGATGGGAACGGTGACGATGATGGTGACAGGGGTCTGTCTTTATATATAGCTGCGTGTCATCAGCATAGCAATGGAATGATATTCCATGCCTGCTGATGACACGGCCAAGGGGCAGAGTGTATAGGGTGAACAGAGTGGGCCCAAGGACCGACCCTTGAGGGACACCACAGGTGACAGGGTGTGTCTGGGACCTCGCACCTCCCAAGGAGACGTACTCTGTTCTTCCAGACAGGTAGGACTGGAACCAGCTCAGGGCGGAGTCAGAGAGTCCGATGGTGTGTTTGAGGTGCTGAAGGAGGATGTTATGGTCGACAGTGTCGAATGCTGCAGTCAGATCCAGGAGGATGAGGAGAGATGGGGATCCAGTGTCAGCCGCCATCAGCAGGTCGTTTGTGACCCTGACCAGAGCTGTTTCAGTGCTGTGGGCGGAACGGAAACCGGACTGGAATTTTTCAAAGAGGCTGTTTAGTTGTAGATGGTCCTGAAGCTGGGCGGCAACTACTTTTTCCAGCACCTTGGCTAGAAATGGGAGGTTGGAGATGGGCCTGTAGTTGGCGAGGATGTCTGGGTCTAGGGTGGGTTTTTTGAGAAGGGGTCTGATGACGGCAGTTTTAAGAGCCAATGGAACATAGCCAGCCTTGAGGGAGCTGTTGATGGCGTAGGTGATCATGGGACTTATAGCCGAGATGTTCGATTTAACAAGGGCTGTGGGTAGAGGGTCTAGTGTGCAGGTGGAGGGTTTCATCTTGCAGGTGATGTCCTCAACCTCTTGCTGAGAGATCTCCGTGAAGCAACAGAGCGGTTGGAAAATCCCATGCTGTGGGTTAACAGTAGGGACAGACACAGCGCAAGGGGTGGAGAGAAGAGAGCGAATATTGGCAACTTTTGTCCTGAAGAAAGTAACAAAGTTATTGCACTGCTCTTCTGTAGTGTCGATGTGTGAGGGAGTTTGTGGCTTGAGGAGATGATCAACAGTAGAGAAAAGCTGCTTGGAGTTTCCAGGATTTTTACTGATGATGTCGGAGTAGAATTGTGACCGTGCTTTTTTGAGTGACTTTGAGTAGGTTTTTTGATGGTCCTGATAGGCTAATCTGTGAACAGTGAGTCCAGATCGTGCGAGACGCCGCTCGAGTACACGCCCAGTTGCCTTCATGCTACGCAACTCTGAAGTGAACCAAGGGGCTGAGCGGGAGAAGCTGACTGTTTGTGATTTCAGTGGGGCGTGGAGATCCAGGACAGTACTCAGGGTTTTGTTGTAGTATTCCACTGATTCACTGACTGTAGTGAAGTTTGCAGAGGGGGGGATTTGCTGCAGGTCCAAAGTCATGATGTCTGTGTCGATGTGTTTCAGATTTCTGAAATAGATTTGACGTTTGGGTTTAATGTGGTGAGACAATTTGAACTCCATTGAAACAACCTTGTGATCCGACACTCCCAGATCGTACACCAACAGATTTGTGATGGGGGCCGAGTCAGTGATAACCAGGTCAAGCGTGTGCTCCCTGGTGTGTGTGGGGACATCAACATGCTGTTTGAGGTTGAGAACATCCAGTAGTTGCAAGAAGTCAGCTGTAGGTTGGCGGGAGGGGGTGTCAACATGGATGTTCAAATCCCCCAGTATGACAGTATTTGCAGATGTGGTACAGACTGAAGAGAGAAGTTCATTTATCTCTGAGATGAAGGCTGGGTTTGGTTTGGGTGGCCGGTAGATGAGAATAATAGTCATGGGGAAAGGGGGCTTGCATTTGAATGCGAGGCATTCAAAGGAGGATAGGTCAGGAAGAGACAAGGGGGTCAGTTTCAGGTCACTGCGGTGTATTACGGCTAAGCCTCCACCGCGACCAGTGCGGCGGGCTTTCTCCAGGTAATTGTAGCCAGGAGGACAGGTTTCATTTAGGACTGAAAAGGCCTCTGGCTGATGCCAGGTCTCAGTAAGACACATTAAGTCAATCCCCCTATCTAGGATGTGATCATGTATGAGACATGATTTATTAGTGAGGGATTGTGTGTTAAATAGTTTTATTTTGAGGCTTGATGAGATGGTGCTATGTAGAGGAAGAAGTAGGCTGAAATCCACTCCACGTTTTCCGTCCCGCTTGGTGTGTAGAAGTCTCGCGGGGTTTCCAGAGCTACTACTAGTTGCATGAGCAGCTGTATTCTGATGACGTGGAAATAGTGCGACAGTGCGCTCAGCTGACCAGAGTGATGGAATGGAGTCTCCAGACTGGGAATAAACAAACTTTCTACGAGAGCTTCTGTGGATATAGCGGCTTCGGCGTAGAATTCCAAGTTGTTTAAGTGCTGAGATACAGGTTGGAGTGCTGTAATGTCTTAACTCGAGCAGCTGCGAGATGGAGTACTTTAGCATCATGCCGGTCCGGACTGATGCAGAGTTGGTAGCTGTTTGTGTTTGCCACGGACCTGCCGGCCAGAGATGGGAAAAGAGCCAGAAACACAGAAAGATCCAC
This sequence comes from Lindbergichthys nudifrons, assembly GCA_943590975.1. Classification (NCBI taxonomy): domain Eukaryota; kingdom Metazoa; phylum Chordata; class Actinopteri; order Perciformes; family Nototheniidae; genus Lindbergichthys; species Lindbergichthys nudifrons. The sequence continues at coordinate 10,970 of CALSBW010022844.1, read as the reverse complement.
AGCATGACAGAAGATCAAGATGGGTGGAGAAGTTGAGCTGGAATTGTTTGTAGGTGTCGTTGCTGGCGTAGCGGCTAACCTTATTAGCCACTCGTAGCTCAATAAGGTTGAGCTACCTTATTAGCCACTTGTAGCTTAGACGTTAGTAGCTCGTCCATCCAACGAGGTATTTGCAGGAAAGTGGATTATTGTCTGGGTATAGTTGGTATAAGCATCCATATAATCCGTGCAAAAACAAAAGAAAGCAGTAGAATCCTTGCTAAAAATAACAAAAGAGGCTACGAGGGAGAAGCGGCAACAGACCGTGCCAGCGTCCTCTCTCCTCCAGTGTTAATCCAGGGCACACCACTATTAAAGAACAAATCTGCAACAGGGACATAGAGCTGTTAGCCGTTAGCATGAGGCCCCACTATTTACCTCGGGAATTCACGCATGTTATCGTGATAGCTGCATATATTCCCCCCTCTGCAAAAGCTGAAGAGGCATGTGACGTCATCAGCTCTACTGTAAGCAGACTACAAACACAGCACCCAAATGCTCTTCTCCTGCAGTGTTGCCAACTTGGCGACTTTCTCGTTAAATTCGGCGGCTTTCCAAACCCTCCGGCTACTTATTTTTGTCAAAAGCGACTAACGACTAATTTAACGTCTTGTAATGGTGTTATTAAGGACTTTTCTGGTGTTTGGTGTTCAGCAGTTAACGAGTCGCGGGTGCTGCCGTGAGCCCCTCTGCCCTCCCATAGTACTCACAGGCGCTCAGACTCACAGTTGCCTCCCGCAGCAGCTCAGCTGCAGTCAGAGCAGAGAGGAGACAGCCACACTCTCCCGTGTCGAGACGGCAAATGAATTGCGCATGAGCGGGATTTAAATGTAAAATGTAAATGTTTCTTCACTGTCACTATCACACTATAATAAAGAACTGCCTTTGCTTTGCTTTGACTCACACAGCCTCAGTCACTTAATCACCTCGTCCACTGTGTGTGTGCCTCTGTGACAAGCTAAACATCCACGTAGGTCATCATGTCACAGTCTAAACTGTAGCCTATTCACAAAAGTACAGAAAGGAGTGGGAATCAAACCCTGAGTTTAAAGGATGGTTGAAGCCATTTATTGGAGATGACACACGGGCATACTATACTGCCTTAATTGTAAGGGAGATTTCTACTAAAAACGACTAAAACAATTTCTACTTTCTACTTTTTCTAATAGAGACATTTCTGATCTACTGTCGTCTGGATTTACTCTGGTGGTTTCAAGTTTTGATCCTTGAAGGGGGTGGAACGTTTTTTTACCGCCATTACATGATATGCAAATTAGGCGGTGACGTCATTTAGGGACTTCTGGCGACTTTTCGGACAGCCAATAGCTACTTTCCTTACTATGGAGTTGGCAACACTGTTCTCCTGATCTCTGGAGACTTCAATCAGGCCTCTCTCTCAAAAACTCTGCCCACTTTCAAACAATATGTTACCTGCACCACCAGAGGCAATAAAACACTGGACTTATTGTATGCCAACACCAAGGATGCATACAGCTCATCCCCCCTTCTGCTCCTGGGCAATTCTGACCACAACCTGGTTCACCTCCAGCCTGTGTACCAACCTCTGGTCCACAGACAACCGGTGCCCACACGCACCGTGAAGAAGTGGTCTGAGGAGGCCCTGAAAGACTGTTTTGACACTACCGCGTGGGATGTGTTCACTGACTCTCACGGGGAGGACATCAACGGCCTTACAGACTGCATCACGGACTATATTAACTTCTGCGAGGAAAACGTCGTACCCACCAGGACTGTACAGTGTTTTCCCAACAACAAACCCTGGATTACCCCTGGAATTAAGGCTCTCCTGAAGGACAAAAAGAGGGCCTTCAGATCTGGCAACAGATACCCCTTTCACACCAAGGCTTTTTCCGTTCTAGCTCCGTGCTAGAGTTTTTCTGGTTCAGAACCGGTTCTTCGGTTCAGCTCCCGCTCTGTTCACACCGCTCAGAGCCCGACTGGTGCTGCCGCTGCTGCGTCATGACGTCACAGTTTACGTCGCTGATTTTCTCCCCAACGGAGCTCACAACAACAACAACGGGCCGGGGACTGCGTCGGGTCGATGATCGTGTTGCTTTTAATCATACGAAGCCAGATTAAATTAAATAACGACTTCTCCAACCTTATACTTTTCTCCAGAGTGCCGTGGTTCATTGTTTATTAATGTGTTTCAGCGGCATTTACCGACCGCTGCAGTGCTGGCTGCTCTTCCACGGGAGTTTATTCTCCCTTTAGCTCCGGGTTAGCTCACACGGCTCTAAAGTATTCACTGTCTGACTGTCACACAAGCAGCTGATACATATCCCCAGTTCCCCTTAAGTGAATGTGTGTCAGTCTGAATTGACGCTGTTTGGCATCACAACGCTGTTATGAAAGTTTCTCTGGTATAACATGGGTGATGTTAGCATAGCAACCGAAGCTAAACTGACTACTTGCTAAGCCGTTTTCTACAGGCACTTTTTACCGGCGTATTTTTCATTATGATTCTACTTGTGATAGTCGGACATGACAACCTGTGCAGCCCATATATTGATTCCATCCGATAGCTGCTATAATAACAAACAAAACGTCTGCCTGCTCTCCACAATGATCAATAACAGCGAACGGATGGTCAAAGTAAGGTACAAATAAACAGAATCACACGAAGCCTGGTTAGTGTTGCCTGACTTTATAAAGCGTGTTTTTTGTGTGTGGTTGCGTTCTAGTCACTTTGCTCAGCACTACTGCTTGTTACAACTATTATTTGCCGTACTCGCCTAACTGTTAGCTCAGGTTAATCTCGCCCCCCTCCGACGTAAGCGTGACATATGCGGTTCTTGCTTCTAGACGGACAAGTTTTTGGTGCTCGAAACGAACCGGATTCCGGAGCTTAGAGGCTGCTCCGCTGCGGTGTGAACAGGAAAACCCGGTGCTTTTCAAGCTCCAGCTCCGAACCGGCCCTGAAACACCGTTGGTGTGAATGGGGTAAGAGAGGAGCTGAAGACTGTACAGAGGGAGCTGAGGTGGAAAATCAGAGAGGGTAAAAACAGCTACAGGAAGAGGATGGAGGAACAGCTGCTGCAGAGGAACGTCAGCGGAGTCTGGAGAGGCCTGAAAACCATCTCTGGCAACAAAGAGCCAGACTCCCAGGTCCGGGGGGACCGCCAGTGGGCAAACGACTTGAATAACTTCTTCAACAGATTTGATCAGTCATGCGCCTCCCCCCCCCGACCCATCCCCCCCTGCTGCACCCCCCATTGTCCCCACTGCCTGGAAATGGCCCTATCACCTCTCCCACCTCTACTCAGCCCCCGGTCATCAGCCCACAGACACCTCTCACATCAGCCCCTGGTTCTTCTCCACCCGCTGACGACACCTTGTCCTTCACAACCAACCAGGTGAGGAGGGAGCTGCAGAAGTGTAAAGCGAGGAAGGCGGCGGGTCCAGATGGCATCAGCTCGAGGCTCCTCAAATCCTGTGCGGATCAGCTGTGTGGGATTGTGGAGCTTCTATTCAACCTGAGCCTGAAGCAAGGGAGGGTACCACAACTGTGGAAGATGTCCTGTGTGGTACCTGTGCCAAAGACCCCTCACCCCAAGGACTTCAACAGCTACCGGCCGGTGGCGCTGACATCACAGCTGATGAAGACCCTGGAGAGGCTGGTCCTTGGACACCTCCGGCCCCTTGTGGGACCATCAATGGACCCGCTGCAGTTCGCCTACCAGCCTGCCATCGGGGTGGATGACGCCGTCATCTACCTGCTGCAGATGTCCCTCTCCCACCTGGAGAAGCCTGGGGGGGGTGGGCACTGTGAGGATCATGTTCTTTGATTTCTCCAGTGCCTTCAACACCATCCAGCCCCCGCTCCTGGGGGACAAGCTGCAGCTCTCGGGGGTGGATCACCACCTCACCTCCTGGATCCTGGACTACCTCACCAACCGCCCACAGTACGTGAGGACCAGGGAGTGTCAATCAGACACCATCATCAGCAGTACGGGGGCCCCCCAGGGGACGGTGTACCGTTTCTCTTCACCCTCTACACTGTAGACTTCACCCACAACACTGCAACCTGTCACCTGCAGAAGTTCTCTGACGAAACAACGAGGACCAGCTCAACGCAACGAAGACCAAGGAACTGGTGGTGGATTTCAGACGGCGCCAACACTCCCCCCCGACACCAGTAAACATCCAGGGAGCGGACATTGAGATTGTGGAATCTTACGAATACCTGGGTGTTCATCTGAACAATAAACTGGACTGGACTGATAATTATGCTGCTCTGTACAAGAAGGGACAGAGCAGACTCTTTCTGCTGAGGAGACTGAGGTCTTTCGGGGTGCAGGGGGCACTCCTTCAAACTTTTTACGACTCTGTTGTGGTCTCAGCCATTTATGGTGTGGCCTGCTGGGGCAGCAGCATCTCGGCTGCTGACAGCAAGAGACTGAACAGACTGGTAAGGAAGGCCAGCTCTGTCCTGGGGAGTCCTCTGGACACTGTGAAGGTGGTGGGAGACAGGAGAATGGCAGCCCTGCTGGACAATATGTCCCACCCCCTCCAGGACACCCTGTCCTCACTGTGCAGCTCCTTCAGCGACAGGCTGCTGCACCCCACCTGTCACACGGAGAGATACCGCAGGTCCTTCCTTCCTGCAGCGGTCAGACTATACAACCAGCACAGCCCCTAGTAGACCCCCCCCCCTACACACACCACAACACAGACTATATCACCCCTTGCTGCTAATCCAAATACCAATCAACTATGTGCAATATGTGCTATATGTGCAATATATATATATGCCATTAATAACTGTGTAATATATACCTGGCTGCTAAATCCTAAGAACTGTTACAGGATTTGTATTTTGGAAAGTATTTTTCTTTTTCTTTTACTTTTATTTTTTATATAATATTTTTATTATATCATAACTTAGTACTTTTTTCTTAACATAGGTAACATTAAGTTGTCTGTGGCTCTTTCCTGCTGTAACGATGCAAATTTCCCCTCTGTGGGCCTAATAAAGGTATTCTGATTCTGATTCTGATTAATTACTGCTTTTCCTTCTCCTTTTCCAAGTTGAACTGGTAATGTTATTTAGTGGGAATGCTGATACAGCATTCCAACTATTTGTTATGCTACGGACAAAAAGTTTATTATTCCGCCGACTTATTTTGGCCCTCTTCTCCTCCCACATTCAACATCGCAGAAACTCCGTTCAAACATCAAAACGTTCAGCTCGGTCGGGAATCGCAGGCTATTACTTTATCATTCATAACTTTCATAATTCCAGAGATACATCCCATAATTCATCACATTTTTAACCATTGAAGTCAATGGAGAAAATCTTCAGACTTGAACAATCTTCATGCGACTTCAACTGCTAACTGTTCATTCATACTTTCACTCAGAAACCTCATTCCAACTTTAAAATGTTACACATCTTTCTGACATTATTCATGTAACACAACTTTTAAATCTGATTCTTACTTTTAGAGATATTAAACATTGTTCAGACCTTGTTAAAGAGGTTTTCTTCAGATTTTAACATTAACTAGAGTGCGTGATGTCACAGCTAGAGTGGAGCAAATCTTGAAATTTGCCTTCATATATTTTTTTAAAACTGCCATAATTCCCAAAGCCTACATTCCTGAGACATAATATTTCATGACAAACGTAGGAAAACATCTCGTAGCTTGAAAAATGACAAATAATTAAGCAAAATAATTAAACAAAATGCCTCTTGAGGGCATGAAGTGACAAAAACGTTCAACATGTCTCCATTAAAACCCATTGTAATTTCAGGCTGATATTTCCTCACAGCAGCAGCCGCACACCTTTAGTTAAACTGCCAAAAAGGCCACATTATTAACCCGAAAGTACACAAAAATTACACTTCAGATACTCAACTTCCTTGACATGCTTCACGTTTTGAAATTTCACAGATATCTGTTATCGTTCTTCCACAAAACGTTCACATGTAAGAGGTTTATCTCTCATTCAGAACAATGCAAACCTTTGATCTCTACAGAGCTCGTTAGCTCAACTATAAACACATCCTCCAAACGTTGCTTGTATATCACCGGTACAGCCCTCAACAGCTCTACGTCAATTATGGGGTTTCTTCAAATGCCGTTGCCATGGTAACACAAGGCTCGCCATGAAACACGGTTTTCTCATAACTTCAGTGAAAATGCTCCAAACAGCCCAAAACTTCACAGGTTTGGTAACGATGCAGCCATATAAAACATTGCTGTGATGGCAAATATTAACACGGTCATGGTCAACGTCAGATTTATTTCTAGAGCGCTTTAAAAAACAAACTTCTTGCATTTGTTTGAAAAGGATGTTTTAAAAAATCTGATGTCACCATATGTTCCTTTTGAAAAAAACAAACAAGAACGTAATTCATGATAAGCTGTAAGCCGATATTGCATGTTTGCGGTGGCATGTGTGAGTTCCCAGCTAGACATTTTTGGTTCACAAAAGATTCTGAGAATGTTACCATTCATTGTTCTAAGAATGTTTTCAGCGGGACGTTTTATTTTGGTTCCCAGAATGTTCTTCTGAAAGGTAGGATAACGTTCTCTAAAAACATTCTTAAAATGTTTGGTGATAAACTTCTTAAGATGTTTTTGATAACCTTCTTAAGATGTTTTTGATAACATTGTTAGAACATTATGCCCTACTGTTCTTACAACGTTTTCAGCGGGACGTTTTATTTTGGTTCCCAGTATGTTCTTCTGAAAGGTAGCATAACTTTCTCTAAAAACATTCTTAACATTGTTGGTGATAACTTTCTTAAGATGTATGAGCGCATTGAGACAATGAATAGGATGTATAAAAACGAATTTGCATGCCAATATTCACTCACATGCAATCACACTAAGGTATGTAGGCCCACAGTATTCATAATATCATATGTGTAAAATATCAGAAAATAATCACACTTTTTTCTGACTATATAGGTTGTGTCTCGTATGTAGGTTCTAATTGTTAGATAAGCTATCTGGCCGTGTGTGGTTTGTGAGGGCTGTGTATAATCAGTATCCGCTGTTTATGCATATTGGATACAAATCGTTATTGCACCCTTTAGATTTGAGACCGACAGAAATATATAAGACCGGACCGACTGTCATTGCCCGTCCCTGAAACCCCTGTTAGTGTTTGTATCTGAAGTTACCTACTGTAACTCCAGCTTCTATGTAATATTGGCGTAGCCCTCTAAGGCTATCGCTATTGGGTAATCCCCCTGCGCACCCACGCAGCACTGAAACACTTGTAGTTCACGCCCGCCCGCAAGGTGGGCCCCACCCTCGGGCTCCCTTCCGGTATAAATAGGAAGGAGGCCCGACAATCTGCTCCCATACAAAACAACTTTTCTTCAGCTATTCGTGGAGCCAGTGGGGCCCAGAACTTAGACGGCTACGCCAATACTCATAGAAGCTGGAGTTACAGTAGGTAACTTCAGTTCTATTTCGTATATGGCTTCGCCCTCTAAGGCTATCGCTATTGGGTTAAGGGCGAAGCAAGATGTAGTCTGCGCCCCACTGGGTCGCCCCGGTACAAGAAGCACAAACACACCTGCTCAGATAATAACCCATGCCTATTGCGCCATGCGAATGGCGCATCACAGTCCCTGGAATATAGCATAACATGAATATTTACCATGAGGGGACGAAGGCTGGGAATAATACATACCTGCCGCTGTGAGAAAGTAGAGACGAAGGTCACACTTTGCCCAGTGACAGAAAGGAGGGGGAATAGCAGCTCTCTGCATGCAGACAGGCAGGAGAGCGCACAGCTGGGTCCCCAACATCACTCACTCTGACAAGACATTCCGTACAAAATGTATCAGGGGAAAAAGGGGGACGTCCCTCTCATAAGAGGGAAATACAGGCCACTCTCCGTGTGCCGAGGCAGGAGAGAGGCGCACAGCTGGATCCCTGACGTCACTCACTCTGACAGGACACTCAGCACAGGGTGTGTCAGAGAGGAATGGGAGTTATCCCTCAAATAGAATTGAATAAACGAACAGGGAGAAGACCAAGATGCAGCAGTGCAAATGTCTTCCACTGACATTCCTCCGTGCAAAGCCGTAGAGGAGGAAATTCCTCTGGTGGAGTGCGCATTGATTTTCTCCGGGGGATCCACCCCAGAGGAGACATATGCCTGTGACATAGCCTCACACAGCCAGTGTGACAGCCGCTGTGCAGACAGAGGCTTCCCGATCGAGCGCTCTCTGTGATCCACAAACTGGCGCTGAGAACGGCGCAAGGCAGCCATGCGCGCCACATAGCAGGACAGCGCGCGCACAGGACAGAGGAGATGAGACGTGGCTTCTTCCTCCGACCTGTGAGGAGAGGGAAAGAAGCCATCCAGGGTGATCACTCTTGACCTAAAAGAGCTTGTGATGACCTTTGGCATAAAAGCCGGGTTAGGGCGTAAAACAGCTGAACTGCCATCTCCTTGGATCCGGAGGCATGACGGAGCCACAGAGAGAGCAGACAAATCACTCACCCTTTTTGCTGATGTTAGAGCCAAAAGTAGTACTACTTTGGCTGATAACATCTTAAGGGGAACCTGATCTAAAGGTTCAAATGGGGCTTTGCTTAGTGCGCGTAACACCAAAGCCAAATCCCACTGAGGCGCCAGTGCGCGTGACACAGGTCTGAGTCTCCGTACTCCTCGCAGAAAACGTTTCGTCAGGGGGTGACTAAACACCGTCCCGACCCCGAAACCCACATGACAAGATGATATGGCAGCAGCATACACCTTGATTGTGTTGAAAGCCAAATTCCTGTCCAACAACAGCTGGAGGAATGACAGCACGTGAGGCAGGGGGCACGTAATGGGGTCCAGGCTTTTTTCTACACACCAACGCTGGAAAGCTGTCCACTTGGCTGTGTAGGACGCTCTGGTAGACGCGGCCCTGGCTCCCTGAATGGTCCGTACAACATCTTGAGAGAGGCCCAGTCCCTCTAAGTGTTCCCGTTCAGGGGCCATGCCCATAAGTGCTGGTCTATCACAGGGTGACTGTTGATCGCTCCCTCCACCTGCGAGAGAGCGTCCCCGCGCCACGGAATTTCCCACGGTCTGCCTGACAGCGTACGCTGTGGGTATGGAAACCAGGAAGCGCCCGTGCGCTCCGGGGCAATTAGGATCACTGACAGTTGCTCCTCCTGCACTCGGTCCAGGAACCGAGGGATCAGCGGGACTGGTGGGAAAGCGTACAACAGTCCCCTGGGCCATGGTCGATGTGCGAACGTGTCCACCCCCAGGGGGGGGTGGTCCTGCGCTTTCAGGGAGAACCAGAGGGCGCATTGCACGTTCCCGCGTGCGGCGAACAGATCCACCTCTGCTCTCCCGAACTGGCTCCATACCTGGGAGACCAGCTCGGGATGGAGGCTCCAGTCCCCCTGGCGAGGACCTCCTCTGGACATGAGGTCTGCCCTTTTGTTCAGTTCGCCGGGAGCATACATTGCTCTGATGGAGAGCAAGTGTGCGCGGCCTGGCTGTGTTCAGAAGCTGCGCTGAGCGTACTCCGCCCTGGCGATTGATGTAGGCTGCCGCGGCTTTGTTGTCTGTGCGAATCAACACATGCTTATTTTCAAGCTAAGGACCCAAAATCCGCGTTTCTCTAACAGGGCTGGAATAGAGGGATAAAAGGGATGTCTAAAATGCATGATCTGTTTGTATTTTGAGCAAAACACATCATAGACATGTTTTTATATATTTTTATATATCTGAGACCCATAATATATGCCTTAAAGGTGTGGTAGGTAATTTCGGAGAAACCAGCTCGAGTGCGCTAGAATTTGAAAATATACAACCGGAGAAAATCTGCCACTTCCTTACAGAGCCCCTCCTCCAACACACACGAACGCGCACATGACCAATGAGGGCATGAGATAAGTTTGTGCACAGATGGAAGGCTGACAGGCAGGTACCCAGCTAGAAATGTTTGGTTCTAAAAACATTCTGAGAATGTTACATTCATTGTTCTAGGAATGTTTTCAGCGGGAAGTTTTCTTTTGGTTCCCAGAACGTTCTTCTGAAAGGTAGGATAACGTTCTCTAAAAACATTCTTAAAATGTTTGGTGATAACATTGTTAGAACATTATGCCCTCCTATTCTTAAAACGTTTTCAGCGGGAAGTTTTTGTTTTGGTTCCCAGAATGTTCTTCTGAAAGGTAGGATAACATTCTTAAAATGATTTTGATAACATTGTTAGAACATTATGCCCTACTGTTCTTAAAACGTTTTCAGCTGCAAGTTAGATTTTTTTATGTTGCCAGAATGTTATTATTTTAGAGTAGGATAACATGCTTTATGTTTAAAACATTATGCAAATGTTCTGTGGTAACAATTTACTAAAATATTTTTACATTATTAGAACATAAAGACATAATATTCCTGTAATTGTTCAACTCAAAATTCCTGGGTAAGTGGACTGACCACTGTGGTCACTAGGATGATTTTGATAGTTTACTTAACTATTGGAATTTGACTATTAACACATGTAAAAGGATCAACCTGGTCTCACCAGAATGCGTGACTCCACCACGACTCCTTAACACCGCAGTGCGTGGTGGAGTCACGAACTTTGCTACAACAACCCCAATGTAAAGTGAATGAGGCTCCTTTGTCGTGGTGCACACACGCATTTCTACAACGTCCAGCAGTGAGCTTTTATTCTATAAAACGTTTTTAAAATCTACTTTATAGCTTGTAGTAACTCACGGGAGGCTTCTTTTATTTTATTTATTTTTCGTCAGAATGTATTATGGTGCATTATTTACCAATTTTTGTTCTCAAAAAACAGTGCATTGTGTGTTTATTAAATTAGTTAGTTTTTAAGGAAGGCCAGAGCTTCAGCTGTGTCAAATAGATTGTTCCCTTTAGTTAACGTTATTTAAAAGATAATTATATTCCTATTTGATGTCCCCTTTATTGTA
>CALSBW010022841.1:0-11369 GCA_943590975.1 Lindbergichthys nudifrons | reverse complement strand
CTGCTCGCGGATCTCAAATCTCTGCTCGCGGATCTCAAATCTCTGCTTGCGGATCTCAAATCTCTGCTTGCGGATCTCAAATCTCTGCTTGCGGATCTCAAATCTCTGCTTGCGGATCTCAAATCTCTGCTTGTGGATCGTCTTTTTACACACACGGAATTTTGAGACATAATTTCCGCCGGTCTCGGCAAAAAATCTACTCGTGTCACTCGGTTATTTTCGGAAACCACGTGATGGCCTGCTGATGACGACATTTCCGCATGATTTCAAAGTAAGAGCATGATGGTTTGTTTAATACTCTGTTTTTGCATTATAATGAACAGCGGAACGTTAGATGCATTCTTCATCACCATCATCATCATGTTATGGTGATACAGTTAGTTTGTGTTAGTTTATTGGTTCAATACAGCATATATCGAGCACATCCGTATGCATTGATGTTGAAGTACAGGCTATACGCCACTTTGGGGTCCCGGGGGAGCAGCTGGCAGCGAAGCAGCCCAGAGGAAACTCTTTCTTCATTGTTTTTTGTGTATTCAGTCAAGCGAGTCAAAGTTACAAAGCACTTCACATCTTATTAATCGGCCTAATTTTACCTTACCAGTGCAGATAAGGTCATCTGTAAAAAAGCACCGTATTTAGGTTAGCCTTCATAGTAAGGCTACATTAAATGTTATAATATTCATTGTGTCCTTTCTACTGTATATGCATATATTCCTGTCTATTGCTTTCATTTGTATTTCATGTTATTATGTTTATACTTGTTTATACTTGTTTCCACACATTTCACAATTTGGGATGAAGGTTCAAGGTTCAAGGTTCAAGGTTCTTTATTGTCAATCTGACATAGCCACAGAGTAATTATGTTGTTGAAAATCTTATGTCACAGGCTTCTCCAACAATGCAACATAATAACAATAAGAGCAAGAGCAATACAAAAAGAAAAATAGTTATAAAATAAAGTGATGATGTGGAATAGTGCAGTACGAGTCTATATACAAGTTATTGGAATGATATATATTAGATGTTAGATACATATTACTGAGTAGCAGAAGAATGTTTTGAAGTTGTTTCAGCAGTTCAATTTTTTAACAGTCTCACTGCCCGCGGGAAGCAACTGTTTCCGAATCTTCTTGTCCTTGCCAGGATGCTGCGGTAACATCTGCCAGACGGCAACAGAAAGAACAGTTTGTGGCTGGGGTGATGGGGGTCTTTGATAATCCGTAGGGATTTCTTCCTGAGCCGCTGGGAGTAAAGGTCCTCCATGGATGGCAGCTCCGTCCTGGTGATGTGCTGTGCAGTTTTCACCACCCTCTGTAAAGTCTTACGATTGAGGTCGGTGCAGCTGCCGTACCAGGCCGTGATGCAGCCAGTCAGGATGCTCTCTATGGTGCACCTGTAGAAGGTCAGGATCCTCTCTATGGTGCACCTGTAGAAGGTCAGGATACTCTCTATGGTGCACCTGTAGAAGGTCAGGATCCTCTCTATGGTGCACCTGTAGAAGGTCAGGATCCTCTCTATGGTGCACCTGTAGAAGGTCAGGACCCTCTCTATGGTGCACCTGTAGAAGGTCAGGATGCTCTCTATGGTGCACCTGTAGAAGTTGCAGAGTATCCTGGAGTCCATGTTGAACCTCCTCAGCCTGCGGAGGAAGAAGAGCCGCTGTCGAGCTTTCTTGGTGATGGTGGTGGTGTGAAGAGTCCATGTCAGGTCCTCGGTGATGTGGACCCCAAGGAACCTGAAGCTGCTGACTCTCTCCACCGTAGTCCCATTGATGGCGATGGGGGCGTGTCCCTCTCCCTGCTGCTTCCTGTAATCCACAATCAGCTCCTTGGTTTTGTTGACGTTGAGATGGAGGTTGTTATCCTGGCACCAAGATGTCAGGTTTGCGACCTCCTCTCTGTACGCCGTCTCGTCGCCGTCGGTGATCTGGCTGATGACGGTCGTGTCATCAGCAAACTTCACGATGGTGTTGGAGCTGTGTGTGGCCACGCAGTCGTGAGTGAACAGGGAGTAGAGGAGAGGGCTGAGCACGCAGCCTTGAGGGGCTCCAGTGTTGAGGATCAGGGTGGAGGATGTGATGTTTCCCACCCGCACTGCCTGGGGTCTGCCCGTCAAGAAGTTCAGGATCCAGTCACAGAGGGCGCTGTTGAGCCCGAGGTCTCTGAGCTTGATGGCCAGCTTGGAGGGCACAATGGTATTGAAAGCTGAACTGTAGTCAATGAACAGCATTCTCACATATGTGTTCCTGTTCTTCGGGTCCAGGTGTGAGAGGGCAGTGTGGATGGTGAGGGCTATGGCGTCGTCTGTGGACCTGTTTGCTCTGTAGGCAAACTGCAGGGGGTCCAGAGAGTCAGGGAGGGAGGAGGTGATGAATGATTTGACTAACCGCTCAAAGCACTTCATGATGATGGAGGTGAGTGCTACTGGGCGGTAGTCGTTGGGGCTGGTGATGTTTGTCTTTTTGGGGACAGGAACGATAGTGGAGTGTTTAAGACATGTGGGGACTACAGACTGCAGCAGGGACCTGTTGAAGATGTCTGTGAACACCTCTGCCAGCTGAACTGCACACACCCTGAGAACACGGCCAGGGATGCCATCAGGTCCAGGAGCCTTGTGTGGGTTAACCCTTTTAAAGGATTTACACACATCTACCCTGTTTAAAACAAAAGGGCAGGATAGCTCCTGGTCCCTCTGTGCCTCCACAGCCTGGCTGCTCTCAAAGCGTGCAAAAAAACTGTTCAGCTCATCTGGGAGAGATGCGCACGCAGACACTCCCAATGTACTCTCAATGAATGAAGTAGGCCTATCTATCTATCTATATGTCTGTCTGTCCGGTTTTTTTAAATATGTGAAATTCGTAATTTGAAAAATGATTGATTCGAAAATGATATGATATGCTGATATGCTGCTACAGTACATTACAAGTAGCCTACTTCTGGGTGTTTCATTCAAGCTCGGCTCCGTGTGTGTCTGTGTGGCACGAGTGAGCGAGCGAGAGAGAGAGAGAGAGCAAGATTGTTGTTGCTGCGCTAACCGATATTAGAAGCTGTTTCTACAACTAAGTGAAAGGAAAGTCCTCTCCTGTCAGATAACGTCAGCTCAGTGAGGTAAAGGACTCTCTCAGTGTTTAGATAGTTAACTTTAGTCTAAGTTATCTCAGTGGGTCTTGTTAGTGGTTCTTGAACCCCGAGAGCAGGAGAGACAGAAAAGAGTCAAGGCAAGCTTATAAAAGTTAACAGCATTTAATTACACAAAAGATGCTGTGGTATACAAATGAAATGTGCGCGTTGGTGGCTCCCCCCTGCCAGCTGTTTGGTCCCGTCCGCGCTGGGTCAGCTGGGGGCAAGGAAAGAGACAGATCCTTTTTGTGTCTCCCGGGTAACAACTGTAGTCTTCTCCTATTGGCCGGCGTCGACGGGGGCGTGTCCAATGCAAATCCTGTCGGTTTCTGCTGCTGAATTACATCACTCTGATGTCTGTGGTCATCTAAACATTCCCTAATAAACCTCATTCCAGCGTCAATACATGAGTGTTAAACCCAGGGTGTTTAGTGTACAACATCACGTTATTTCACCTTCAATTCACGGTTTGAAAATGTAGCATTTCGGCCCATGCTAATGCTAACCGGAAATGACGAAATTCACCAGCGGAAAACCGGAAGTCACGTGTGAATCTCCAGTTTTTAGAATAAAACAGATTTAAATTAAATACAGTGTATTTCATTCAAATTACGCCACATCAACATTTCATACCCTTTAAGGTATGAACATAATACTGAAATCAATGAGTTCTTCATCTGAACTTTGCATAGTACATAACTCATAAAGGGTAGAAAATACAAATAGGAACAATACATATTCATCATGAATGCGAAGTTTTTCATTTGTGCATAACTTCTAGCTTAAACCTTTAATATCACTTCGTAAAATAGCAGCAATTAGCTTGGTATGGAAAACGTCTAACTCCCTCCTTTCACATCATAAATCATCTTCATACTGTATCTGGTGTAAAGGCACTTGTTCTTTCACAAAATATAAGAAGGATACAACTATCTGAAAATAGCTAAATATTACTCTTTATTTAAACGATCCTATCCTCTTCAGTGTTGCATACACTCCCTTTTTCAACTAATGTCTAGCGCTATTCTATCGGTCTGTTTTTATCTGACTGTTTGTGTCATCCTTTTACTGTGTCTCTGGTGTAATTTATGAATCTCTGCTGGTTATAGCAGATATAGTTCTCCACATTCTTATTGGTTGTGGGACAGAGGAATAATAATTCAGAACCTGCTAACATCTGAATCTTAATACTCGGCATATGTTACAAACAAAATAAAACATCTTCATGGTGAACTAAATAACATATTTCAATAGCTCAGAAATGTCTGATGAGCATCTGTGTTATTCCTAAATAAAATCCTTGTAATCTTTTTCAAATCTAAATATAACAATGAACTATTCCTGTTTGTGGTAAAGGCACACACTAACGTTATGTAATACAATTTCATTATGGATTCAAAACAACTGAAGTCATGATGCTGTCAGAGTGTGGTTTCCTGGGTGTATCTGTCCTGTAAGGTACGTCATTCTCTGCTTGGATCGTGTGCAGAAATCCCATCAATTTCACCTGGCAATACTGCTTCTACCTGTCTATCATCAAGCTGAAAAATGAATGCAAAATTCCAACATACTGTCGTCAAATGTCTTTCTATTATGAATGTAAAATTGCCCTTGTGTTCATATATATCTTATGCATTGGAAGCTATCTGTTAGCATGCTAACAGGCCTCAGATAAACTCGTTGAGACTGTATTGTTATTAATATTATTATTATTGTACATTTACATTTAACTTTTTTATCTTCATATTAATATTTGTATTTTATTCATCTTATTATAATTTTTTTTATAAATGTATTCTATGTCACAAAACCAATTCTTCCCTCAGGATAAGTATTGTAATGATGTCTGCATGTGTCCTCTCTCTGATAGAGATCAGCCGTTCTCTTGTATGGAATGTTCCAGCTTGTATCGCCCCCATGTGTTGCTGTAGCTCCGCCCCTTGATGGCACTGTTTGTTTCTTCCCCTGGATCTCAATAAAGTTTATTAAAAACTACAACCCCCATGATGCATTAGCTGTTATCCTTGCTAACAGAGGCACACTTGTTGAGACTGTAAAGAGTCAGAGAGACTTTTAAAACTCATGCAGAGTTAGGCTGTGGACAAACTGTCCAAAAATCAGCTCCACTCGTCTTTTCGTCTTGGTTAGGAAAAGACGAGAGGAGCTGATTTTTGGACGACTCGACCGGAAACCAGGGTTTCTTGTTTACCCCCAGCTAACATGCTAACGGAGAGCCTGAAACACAACTTTCGGTGCTGGCCTTCACAATAAAACCCACGGGTTTCTCTCTTCACCTTTCTCTTCTTACACATATTATATTACAGGAAGAGGGGGAATACTTATAATATAGATAAAGGTGTTTCAGGAGAAATAAACCAGTTTCTCTCCGCAGCTCCATGTCTGTGTATCTTAAAGGTTTAGGTATTGTCTAAGGGGAAATCATAGCCGCTTTTATTTTGAAGTCCACTGCACCGGAAGTAATGGTCCGGCTCTTTCTAACTTGGAACCAGATCGCGTCTCGTCGGTTCTCTCTCTACATCCATGGTTCTCTCTCGGTGTTCCGGAGAAAGTGTGTGTGAGCAGCTGATCCATCGTCTATGTCTCTGGATGAACCTCTGACTTTGTGCTCTTTCTTCTGAAGCGGCACCTTTAGCTCGGACTCTAGAAGCTAGCTTAGCATGCTAGCTTAGCATGCTAGCTGGTAACACGCTAGCAACACAGAGTGAGAGAAACAGGAAGTGGTGATTTAGTAAACATGAGTGTTGTGCTGCTCTCGTTGGTGAAGCAGCGACTCACTGCGGCTGCTGAAGACATCTTTGTTCTGTTTGAAAGAACGATAGCAGAGTACGAGGAGGAACTGTCTCGTTCAAAACAGGAGAACGAGAGACACCGGAAACGACTGGACGCTGTTTTACAGCCTCAGCTTCAGATCCACAGAGCAGGTCTGTTCCCTTTTTAAAGCTGTAATCTGTAACCACTATTTCCGTAAAAAAGCCTCGAACCTCGTGCGTCAATAAATTGTATTACAGAGGGCGTTGCCCGTACATTTATGATTGGTTGAGACTAGTTTGGGAGGACCGTGGTTTAGATTTCGGTGCACAGACTGACCCCTCGATTCCACCGGGGTTGCGGTCGAATAGTCCAAAAATCAGCTCCTAAATTCTAACCCTATCGTCTATCCCTTGACCTCTGTGTGAAACGTCACGGAGTTAAAGGGCCCATGTCATGGCCATTTCCACTGATCATAATTACATTGTTGAGGTATACTAAAATAGATTTATACTGTGCAATTTTCCAAACTCACATTGGTTTCGCATACAGCATCTCTGTCAAGTATGTGTATTCAGCAGTATTCACTCTCTCCACTAAACGACTCGTTGGAGCTCTTGCCCCCCCCCCCTCCCTGTGAGCCTAGTGTGCTTCGATTGGTCAGCTCGGCCACTCTGTTCTAGTCAACCACCAGAGAGGCTCCGCCCATGTCTAACAGTGCTTTTTCCGGCTGCTCTCAGCGGAACATCAGTCTTATAATGGCGTCGGTACAGCCGTATATTTTATGCGCTAACTAACCGAACTGTACCTACAACTGTTGTTATAGAAGAGTGTGACGGCGCCAGGGCCTTTGTCTTACGATGGGGTGGAGCTGAAGAGGCTAATCAGCGCGATCACGGACACCTGGCCGGAGCCGAGGTGCTAGCCAGCTGCCCGGAGTCACACGGGCCCCTCTCTCTCGGCTCAGCGATCATCTCCCCTCGACCAACAATCTCTGCATTCACCACAATAAATGTGCCGTGGTTTTGTAAACTCGTGTATGTCTCCTTGTCTTTCCGTTGTGGCCTACGAGCCGGTCATAACAAAGAGTAAGTTATTTTTATAAACTACTACTGTTTGATGAGAAATCAAATCATGGTTTGCTATATATGAATGATATGTTATAGGAGCAAATAATTCAGGGAAGAAAAGATAGGCCTACTAAGTATTTCCATTAAACTTTATTTTTAGAAATGTACAAAATGTACGTAAATATACATATATACACAGTATATCGTCAATTACTCCCCGTTGTCGGCATGTTGCCTATCGCAGCCGGGGCTTTTTAGCACGATGCATCAGTGTGGTAGTCCCGTCATGTATTGTCCGGCAGGATCTGCCTGGACGAAATCAAATGCAAATCACAAAATATTAGAG
Organism: Lindbergichthys nudifrons; assembly: GCA_943590975.1. Classification (NCBI taxonomy): domain Eukaryota; kingdom Metazoa; phylum Chordata; class Actinopteri; order Perciformes; family Nototheniidae; genus Lindbergichthys; species Lindbergichthys nudifrons. The sequence continues at coordinate 4,062 of CALSBW010022841.1, read as the reverse complement.
AAACTTAGTTGTTTTAGATTCGTTAGTAGTAGTTGTGGTAGGAGTGTGGATCTATCTAATCAATCTAATGAACAGCTTGCCAGCTAATATGCTAACCTAGCTTTGTTTACCTTGGTAGCTAACACGATATGAACGCTAGCTCGGAGGAACGGCAACTATAATGTAGAGTAATAAAACTACTATGAACAAAAGCTAGTGGTTCATATTAGGCTAGCAATAACATGTTTATAATTGCATTCTTATACGGGTAGTCTGCTACGTTCGGTCATACAATGTTTCCCGCTAGCATGTATAGCTAGCCTCGTTAGCTATACATGCTATCAGCGTCGGAGGAAAGCTAACTGTAATGTACAGTCCTTTGGGGGTCTGTGAGCGGGCAAAGAGAGGGGATTTGCTGGAAGTGTGAAATAAACGTAGTTGTTTGATGTTCGTCAGCTTGCCAGCTGGATTACAATGCTAATCTACGTTTGCTAGTTGTTCAGTTGTTCAATATGCTATACTATACTATGAACAACAGATAGTGGTTCATATTAGGCTATCAAGCACATGTTTACAATTGCAATCTTATATGGGTAAAAACAATGTTTTTCCGAGCAAACTCATGTCTAGCTCTTAGTAGCCTTGTTGTTTAGCTTGGTAGCATACACGCTCGGAACACCAGCTATAATGTAATTATGTTTCGCGACTGACCGTACGGTAAATCACCCGGAGTATACTGTCTATGAGTATTTCGTGTGTGAATGCAGACATTCTACTGCTATGAGATACATGTATGCAAGGCCATCTGCTGATATTAGAGTTGATATGGAAACGCTAGCAACTTAGTTAGCACAGTTAGCACTGGCTAAGCAGTCCGAAACATGTTTACACATTTAAACAGTCGTGGTAGATACCTTGTTTGATAAATACACAAATAACAATGCAAACTTACAGGTTGTGTACCCGAATCTTCCCCTGCTCCAAACGGTCCAAACAAACTAGGAATAGCATCGTCCTTCAGTTTCAAATGCTGTGCATATCCGGCCTCAAACTGGGCAATGTTTTGGAAGCTTTCGTCTGTGACATGCCGCGCACACAGTAACGTTCTTCGAACCTCTGAAGGAACAGTGTTACACAGACATTTCAACCACTGACTTTGTGGTGGTTCTTCCGTCGGTAGGACAAACAGCTCAGATTTCTCCTCACATTTCAGGAAACAGGTCCTTGGCATTGGCATGACTGGATCGATTGTGAACTGAACCAGAGCTTCCAACAGTAAATGTTAAGCTGGCAGAGGGTGCGGCCAGCGCCGCTGGGTGTGGCCATAGCTCTTCGGGATTGGTCCATTTCGTTCCGGGTACGGCATGACATCATGCCGTACCCGGAACTAAATGGAAGACTCAAATGGGCAGTGACGTATCTCCAACGAGACGTTTTGGGGAGGTATTTTCTGTGTTAGAGTTTTACTCGCTACAGGGTGTACTTTGAGGGTTTTGACTCTGCACACCGTTTACATGCATAAAAACCTTCATAACACAAGGGGACGGGTAATAACCGGAAAAGCATGACATGGGAGCTTTAAGGGATAGTCGATAGGAGAATTCAAAAGGACTTAGGAGAAGAGACTGCGGTACTTTAGAGAATCCGACTGCACTTTCACTATCGTGAAACGTCATAAATGTGCGTCTGCTGCTGTGGGGAAACTATGGTAACTACAGTTTTCTATACAGCGTACTACAACATTGATGTTTAATAAGAACGAGGGACTACTGTAAACTTATCTAGAGACTCTGCACCGTGCTCTGATGCTGTTGTTTTATGCTTTATGAACGGGGACAACAGAGAAGCATATTCTTCATGACCAAAGTTGGAATTGAAATAAAAAAGGAAAGTGAAACTTATGCTCATCACCCTCTCCCTCCGGTCCACATTAATACAAATGATCCCAATACGTATGATTGTATGAAAAGATCTTAAAATCAATACAAATGTATTTATTATAAACGCTAGTCCTTAACATCTATCACTGTGTATATCACCATTCAAACATCTTTTTAAAAGTTGAACAAACCCCACACAGCTCAGTAAAGACTGTGAAATGTTGACTTTATTTGATCATTTCAGTAAAAACTAACGTTCATATTTCTCTTTTTGATTATAATACTGATGAACGTTCAAAACAAAGCACTTTGGCAACTTACCACATACGTTTTAAAAAGCTTAACCTGTTGTAGACCCCGGTGCCAGGGCACTGCCGCAACATCTTGCAGGAAACAGTGCCTGAGGGCATGTTCATTTAATAAACTATGAATGTTTTATATCCATGTAACGGGAAGAAACTCATCTAACTTATCATTATTTTTTTTTTTTTTAAATAAAACTCACAATGCTAACGCTGAGCCTCTGAATTAGCAACGAGCGAAAAATGCTAACAGATTACTGCACCGAAAATCACTCACAAAACCTTATTATTTATCTTTTCTCTGCATCCAACACATCGATTCACATCGTGAGGCGACACAGAATCGATGGGTACCCTCATTATCACTCAATTATACGAAATCGCAACGTTATAAACAAAAACGGACATCAAAACAGGTGACGCTAGGTAGCTAAAAATGCTAACATTTTTACCTTGGCTCTGTAGTCTCTCCAAAGTGGTCTTCAATGGCATTAAATCGATAAAGACGCTGCTGAAGTTAATCCATAGGTTAATCCAATGTGTCTGTGTCCCTTTGAAATGATTTCTGATAATCCATGAGCAATAAAACTGCTTTTCCGTTGCCAGATGTCAAAGCTAGAGATAGGTTCGCTCTGATGCAAAACTGCATGCACGAAGCCCCCACCTTTTCTTTTCACAATGAGTGTAGGTGGGGGACTCCCCCTTCGATTCTATTGGCTCTAACGGTCAGAAAGAGGTGTCAACCATCAAAATCGAGCAAGGGGGGCCAGAGATATGGAAAATCCACCCAAATGACCCCAGAAGTGGTTTCTTTTTGCTAAATTTCTCTAAAAAGGTCAAATGTCACTTGTTTTGCATCAATCTTGATACAGGGTACTTATTATATGTTGTACTTTGGATTCCTAAAGCTTTTAGTCTACTAACCCATCATCCAAGGGTAGTTTTCACTACAAGTAAAAAATACCAGAACACATGACTCAATGAATCTTTGTAATATATTTATGTTCTCTTGTTTAAATAATCATACCAGTATTTAATATATGCTGGTCACCTGGAATCCTGGTAAGCTTCCAGCATGGTATATTGAATACTATTATTAAACATAAGCTGGTGATAGATGGATAAACCAGCCATCATGGCCAGCTAAAGTGTCCAAAACCCCTCTCCAGCCAACCATTCCAGCCTAATATCTACTGGCTGGTCAATTTACACCAGCTAAATGTATCTAAGCTGGTTTTTTTCAGCAGAGTTATTATTATTTATTTACTATTTATCGAGAATCTCTATGAATTATAATCAAATGTATACCAGTCTCTGTTCTGTTGCCTGAATCAAGTGTGCCTGCTACATTACGATGTATTATTATTACGGCTGTCAAGTTAACGCGCTAATAATGCGGTAACGCAAAAAAAAATTAACGCCACTAATTATTTTAACGCGATTAAAGCATGTGTATTTTTTGTCCTCGGCCGCCCCGTAGTTTCATAGCGCATCGAGTTTAAAATACCGTCTACAAGCTGATGCTGACAGCCCCACTCCTGCCGCCCGCTTGTGGCAGACCACACTTCCACGCTCACCGGCAGGCCCGGACTGGCCACCGGGAGGACCGGGAGGGTGTGTGTATGTGTGGCGCGAGCGAGAGAGAGAGAGAACGCGCACACCTTACGTGTATTGTTGTTGTTAGCATCTGGTGCTAGCTGCGCTAACGGATATAAGGAGCTGTTTCAATGAAAACAGAGGAGCAACATTTCGCCGAAAACTGCGCCGAGCACTTGACTTTATGCAGGTAGCCAGACTCCGGACATATATGCCTTGAGCTGCACATAGCTCCAACGATCCATCACAGTGTCTCTCCACACACACACACACACACACACACACACACACACACACACACACAC
>CALSBW010022840.1:3619-14679 GCA_943590975.1 Lindbergichthys nudifrons | reverse complement strand
GCAGGGCTGCTGTGCAGGTGGGGGTGATGGTGCAGGGCTGCTGTGCATCTCCATTAGATGGCAGTTCATCTTCTCTGTCAGAGCATGCTTCGAGTCCCAGATGATGGACAGCCTTATTAGTAACATAAGTCCATACACGTCTTGCCGAGCCGGAGCTGGAGCTGGAAAAGCGCCGGTGTGAAAGGGGCATAAGAGTTAGACCTAACACACTTAGCTATTTGATCTACCTCTGGAACTAGTTATAAATATATGTATTCTTCACTGTCGGGTCACTCATTACTGGATCAGTGAGCTCAACCCTGTCTCCTAAAAATGACGTTCCCACAGAACTAAACTGTATTCTCAATTACGTTTAGCAAGAAACGTATTTTCTCCCACGTTACGTTTGTTATGAACTTATCTCAAATACGTTTATTTTCTACATATCTTTGCCATTTATTGTCTTGCTTATAATAATGATAATAGTCATTTATAAATATCATTTTAGAGCACACATTTGAAATCGACGATCGTGCTCGATATCCTATGGTTAAATTAAAATCAGTAGGCGAGGCTGTAATCTCTCCAGCTGTTACTCTCATGAGCGAGGAAGAACATAATAGTTGTAACATGCCAACAAGCTGCTGTGTCATTTATTGCACCTCAACCATTAAAACAAATCCTGAGTTACGTGTTTCTGTACTTCCTCTAAGAAGAAAGGACAGAAGAGCTCTGTGGCTTCAGGCTTGATCGCCGTTCAAATGACAGCTGCTTTCCTCAAAAGTGGGCGGGGCTGTAAAGTGACGTAGGAAAGATCCTCAGCTCGCTGATTGGATGTTTTAGCCGCAATGCACGTTGGGATATGGTGTTAATGTGATATGAAATCCGAAAAAAAGGATGGCCGAAGACACTACACTACCCATAATCCCCAGCTATCGTTTGGGACTACAGTCCCGTTGACAAACCCCGTGATTAATCTTCAAGCTCTGGGATTGGATGTTGGAGTGGCAGTGCGCCAAGGTTACGCCGAGCGCCAAACAGCTCTTTGAAATGGAACGAAACCACGGCAGACTTTCCAAAGCTGGACTCGAACGCCCCCCCCAGAACTACACATGCTGGCTATTGTGTTTCGCAACATGTTCTATGGCACGTCTCTACTGGGACTTGTAGTTTTAAAAGACGTTTTCGTTTTTCCCCAAATTAGAAGTTGACAGTATTGAACTGTGTCCAGCCCTGGAGGTTTAGGGGATAGGAAACACCTTGGTGTGTACAAATGTAAAACATGTAATTAATAAATGGGTGAAAATCGCTTGTGTCCATAATGGGCAGCATTAATATATACCCACATGCCAGCTCATTGTTACTTTGTCATTCTACTCCACTTCAATTCAACCGTCACGGTTCGGGACGAATACGGATACCGTTACACCCCTATGTAGCACTGATTGAAACCAGATGTGAATCCCCGTGAAAGACTTCAAGCAATGAGACGTGCTGATTTTCACAATTTATTAACAAAATGATAAAATAAATAAATACAAATTGATCAAATGCTCCTAATATCAACTCCTCCCCTTGTTCCCCACAGTATTTCCTAAACACTGCATACAAAGAAGTCATCACAGAAGAATAGGCTCAATACAGAGGTAAGAGTCCCAGCAGACCGCCCCCATGTCAGGCCAACAGAAGACCAACAGAAGACACGTCTGGAACACAAGTCGAAAAAATAAACACATTCCTTTCCAAAATCATTATGAAAAAATACAAACAATTATACAAATATTCAGAGTGTGTAATTCCTACACATTATTCAGCACACCAGGTGAGCTCTCCGTCGCTACCAGGTGAGCTCTCCGCACACCAGGTGACCTCTCCGCACACCAGGTGACCTCTCCGCACACCAGGTGAGCTCTCCGCACACCAGGTGACCTCTCCGCACACCAGGTGACCTCTCCGCACACCAGGTGAGCTCTCCGCACATCAGGTGAGCTCTCCGGCGCCACCAGGTGAGCTCTCTGGCGCCACCAGGTGAGCTCTCCGCACACCAGGTGAGCTCTCTGGCGCCACCAGGTGAGCTCTCCGGCGCCACCAGGTGAGCTCTCCGGCGCCACCAGGTGAGCTCTCCGCACACCAGATGACCTCTCCGCACACCAGGTGAGCTCTCCGCACACCAGGTGACCTCTCCGCACACCAGGTGAGCTCTCCGTCGCTACAACGCCTCACCGTATGGAAGGTAAAAAAAGACTATTTTTTTTTTTTTTTGCACTCAACACCCCCGATGGATTAGCCGTGGACGACGAGGTAAGAAGCTCGGGGCGAACAGTTGGATCCGGACAGGACGGACAGCGGGTCGATGTCTCCACACAATACTAGAAGGCCACAATCAGGACTTGATCGTTCGTTAAAATAAAGAACTGCTTTCAGAAGAATCCGCGAGATGAGCGTCTAATTATAATAAACGATATGCATCAATTACAGAAAACGTACGGAGGCTCGGAGGGGCCAAAATAAAAGGTGACGCATTTGTGTTCAGGACTTAAAAGGTTAACTTTTTCCTACGTTTATCTTTTTCCTGTGAAACAAGTGGAAAAAGCAGGTCGTTTTTGTTGCCCGCGTGAATTTCTTGAAACTGATGTAATACTCATTTAAACCACAAGAGGTGAAGTATATGTTATATTTATGTATTTGTATATAGTTAAATATAAAGAACATGGGCAAGTACTTCAGCCTCTTGTGGTGAAAAGGAGTATTACAACAAACTAAGCGAACGCTTTCCCCCAGTTTTTAGATGTAATACTCATTTAAACCACAAGAGGTGGAGTTCATGTTACATTCATTCATTTCTATGTCGTGTTCAGAGAGCATGAAGTCATTTAAAAAACACAAACGAACAGGTTGTGTTTTAGTATAAAGAACATGGCCTTCAGCCTCTTGTGGTCAAAATGAGTATTACAACAACAACACTCCAATAAAATGATGCTTAACTTTTTGCCAGTTTTTAGATGTAATACTAATTTAAACCACAAGAGGTGAAGTATATTTTATATTGACATATTCGTGTGTGTTTAGAGATCATGAAGTGATTTAAAAATCACCATGAAGAAAGAACAAGTGTTTAAAACACAGGAGAGTACGTCAGCCTCTTGTGGTCAAAAGGAGTATTACACAGGAGAGTACGTCACCCTCTTGTGGTCAAAAATTAAAAACTATTTTTTCCACCTATTTTCAGATGAAATAAAGGAGCCGAGTTCCTCCACCTGCTTCAAAGAGGATTTAAAATAAACACTTTTTGTTGATTTAGCAAAACACTGAAATGTTCTTAAATCATAAACATAAAACAATTCATATCAGATTTAAAAAAACGCACCAACAGATTTTTATTTGTCCTCGCCTCTCGGGGCTTTCGTTTTTCAAAATGCTCCCAACAGAAAAGCATTTGGCCGTTCCCATCGGAGAAATGCACTTTTTAGACCAAATAGGATCCGATAACTCAAACAAGCCCCGCCCCCCCAAACATTCAGCATGGTGCGTTAGCCGAGTCCAAATGAAGGTCGAAACACGAGAAACACCCAAACGGCACGAAGTCCAACGGAATAAAGGTGACTGAGCTTCACATACAAAAAGAAGATAAAAAACAAATGCATATTTAAAAAAGGTTTTGACAAATCTGGTATAAAAGTTTGCATAAGAAGGCATGCGAGGACAGGTCTGCGCGCGGTTAGCTAGGAACCACGGCATCGAGGGAACGAAGAGGGAGGGGAGCGAGTCTCGAGATCCTTTGTTTTCTACTCGCCCATAATAACACCAATAACACTGGTCGAAACTAAAAGTGCATCGCCAAACGTCCGGCTGCCAAACGTCCCAGTGATCTCTCTCTGGAGCGATTCCCCGCCACTAAAGCCACCAAAGCCACCAAAGCCACCAAAGCCACCAGGCTGGGATCTCTCCGCGCTCAGGAAGGAAAATAAAACACATTTAAGGCAACTCCTATAATAATAAAAAACAACGAGGAAACACAACGTGGTCGAGAAGAAACGAAGAAATATGAAAATGATGTTTCCGTTGCCTGAGGGAGTGAAGGGCTGGGGGGGGTTTCTACAAGTCACAGTGCAAGTCAAGAGACAAATATTATCTGCTGTTTGAAGAAAAGGCACTCGAGGTACCTACTGTACAGAGGGGGGGGGGGGGGGGGGGGCAAAGAAAACCGTTTGAAACCGAACGATCGAGAATCAGGAGGAGCAAACGTCCACTTCCTGTTGTCCTCGTCGTAGAAAGCCTCTCTTCTGCTCGGGGTCTCCTGATGAAGGCAGTTTGTACAGCTGACGTCAGACACTCAAAGCGCGGTGTGATAGATATGTTGGTATGATATGATAAAGACACACATGTAACACCTTGTTTTTAAAGTCGCCACACATCGTATTCACCGCTGCGCTCACGACTACAGAGCCACGTTCCCACGAGGCAGAAACGCATCGTCCGGGAGAATCCTCTGAGTCTAACGGAGGAAACTCAGGACCATTCAGCGCTGGCTTCAGACAGGAAGTAGTTTGTTGTGTTTTCATTTAACTTTAATCCCCACGTTTAAGACATAGCACTCTGTTCTGTTGCACGGGAACACGTTGTAGGTTTGTCATTTATTCATATCATTTAAGAATGTCATCCTAACACGAGTCTACAGCCATGCTAGCAGCTTCTTCCATTAGAGCTAATTGCTATAGTTAGCATGCTAACAGTGGCAACGCTAACGTGAATCTGGTCATAAAACAGAGTCCCGGCAGATCCTTTACCGAGACGTCTGAAGAAAGGCCTGGTGGCGAGTATCTGAAATGTTAGCAAAACTAGTGTTGAGATATTTCACTACACGCGGGGCTGCTGATATAAAAAGTGACGGATCACCAAAATATCATCGTCATTCGTCCAATAGGTGTAGAGAGATCTCCACTAGCATGGCTGCTAACTCCCCGTCAGTAAAAACAGCTTCTCATGATTTCAGGACAATGGTCTTCACGGCGTCTCAGCGGTGAATACGTGTTGTCACGACGACACGTGAAGCAGAAAGAAAGAGAAAGCACCGTTAGTGGAGGAGGAGCCAGAAGTCATGATTCAGCGGAGGAACTCAGCTCCAGAGAGGGGAGAGATGCTAACCAGGAACACACCTTCAATGTCACAGAGGTTTGGATTTCCTCCTAGAAAAATATTGGCAATGTGGGGATAAGTCACATCACAACAAAGAGATGCATACTCTGTTTCCATATCAACATACAAAAAGCTCTTCTTTGTGACGCAGCAAGCTTGTGCTTTAATCTCAGGATTTGTGGTTCCTTTGAGACCCGAAGATCCTCGGTTATTGTTTAGTAAGCTCTCCTGTCTCGATCTGGGGACGCATCTATACATCTCACAACGCCAATGATTTGATCTTTCCGCAGACGGACTGGTCCCTGCTGGATCTGGAGACAACATCCTTTGGCAGTTCAGGGTTGCACTGAGAGCAGAGATCACCACTGTGTTGATAATGCCAGTCCAGCAGGTTCAGGGACAGAAAGCACTTCTTCTGAAGACTAGGAAGACCTGAATATCTTTTCCTATAAAAAGAAACACAGCCCAGATATAGTTTGTGTTGACATTGCAATATTGCAATTTCACATTGAGTGCTCACAGTTGACACACTTGACTCACGAATGAAAACTCAATCACTACACTTGACCGACACCACTGGAAACATCTGTGAGGCCGCAGCTGGCCTCGTCCCGCCGAACACTTCTGCATCAAGTCACGGGTGTGGGGGTCAGTATTCGGGGGGTTTGGTCATTGGTCCACTGGGAGAGGGTTTTTGGGTTGTTGGAACGGGATGTTTGAACTGGCGAAGCTACGTTTCGTCTTTAGTAACCAGAGGGGTTCTTTGTTGTCGAATGAACACGGTTTCTGGTTCGAGACGGTTTGAGAAGTCTAAAAACATCAGTGAGATTCTCTTTGTGCGACGCTAACTTGTCCGTACGGTGGAAAACAGTACACGCTGCAGCTTCAGAAACGATGCAACTGTCTCTGTCTCAGAGTTAGTCGACTCATGTGTTTGTCAGAAAATCTGAAATGACTAGGTTAGCTACGTTAGCTAGCTAGCTTACAGCAGATCTGCAGTAACATCAGAAGGAGTCATGTGATCACATAAGGGGGAAATAAATGAACAGGCGTTATGTTCACAGACTGATTTGAAAGTTGGGTGTGTTGGTTTAACGGGGTCCGGACGCTTCCAACAACGATACTTCTAACTTTCCCAACATGTATGGAGTGTGCTAAACCCTTTGGGGTTCAGCAGGAATGACTGGGGAATGTTTGGTTTCTAGAGGGGTTGGTTGAATGAACGCGTCTCCAGCTGGACACTAGTTTGGAAGTTATGGCTTGGTTTAAAGGCGTCAGGATGCTTGGTTTAAAGGCGTCAGGATGCTTGGTCCTGCAACAGAAGGTCTAGTATTTGTTCTTTGAATATTGAACCCCTTTTGGTCAATGAGTGACCTTAGTCTTCTGGATCACCAATCCGCCTCCAAAACAACTTCCCCCCGACCTGTTGCCTGCGCCTGATCATTTTGGTGACTTTCTCTGCGTTTGAACGACACTTTGTGCAACCTAGCTCAACCTAGCTCAACCTAGCTCAACCTAGCTCAACCTAGCTCAACCCAGGACCTCCTTCTCTGTGCACTGGTCATTGTTCACGGTCTGATTGGCTAACGGACCAAACTGTTTAGAAGCTAATAAAGAGCTGAATGTTCGGCGGACGATCGGGGAGGGGACATTGGATTGTTGGGGGGGTTGGGGTTCAGGGGTTTTCACAGGAAGAGGGTATCAGGGTTGCAGAAGTTTAGGTTCATTGGGACGAGGGGGTGCACAGGCTCTCTTTTCATTACTCTATCACAACACTGCTTCTTTAGACCAGTACCCCGACAGATCGACCCATGCCCCCTCAGAGAACACAGGGGCCACGTTAACAGGCACACACTGGTGTGATGATGAATTAAATCTCCCTTTGAGCATCTCCACACTGGACGTCTATCACTAATTGGCATGATGACACTGGTGCGTCGCCAGAGTCATGTGACCTGGGCTGTATATCTACCATTGACACAGTCTGACAATACGATGCAAACAAACAACATTTATACAGATTGGCAACTTCAGGGCGCCGTCGGGCGCAAGCAAAGTCTCTTTTTTTATATATATGTTTGAATTCCCGCCACTGGAGAGAGCTGGCATTACTTCTTATTGTCCAAACTGCTGACGAGAGCTGGCAAAGAATGCTGGGAGGGTTCTGAGGTTTTGTTGTTGTTGTTGCTGCTGTCATCGCTGATCTCCTCCTGCTTCTTCTCCACCGCCGTCTCTGGAGGGGTGACGCCAGACATCTTGTTCTCAGAGAGGCTGTTGGTGGTGCAGGTTCCCTCTGGGCTCCGGGGGTCAGGGCTCTTGTGTTCAGGGCTCCGGGGGTCAGGGCTCTTGTGTTCGGGGCTCCGGGGGTCTTTGCCCGGAGGATCGGACGTCCCGTTTGTACCGTTGGTGGTTGCGACCGTTGAAATGACCGTTGAGACGACCGTTGAGACGACCGTTGAGACGACCGTTGAAACGACCGTTGAGACCCCCGAAGGAGCAGGAAGGTCGACCACCTCAGTCTCAGGGTCGGAAACAACCTCCGTCTGAAGGTTAGAGGGTAAATCACCCACAGCCTCACCCCCCGCCCCAACCTCCCCCCCTTCCCCTGAACCATCACCTGCCTGGATCCCCGTCCCTCCAGTCGGGCTGTTATCTGCTGTTAGCTCTGTAGCCTCTACGACAGCCTTGCTCTCGGTGTTTCCGGCTGCCTGGATGTTCCCTGGCGCTCCGGGCTGCTCTGCTTTCTCGTCTCCACCAGTGTGACTGTTACTGCTGGTGGTGTTACTGCTGTTGGTGGTGGTGGTGGTGTTGGGGGTGGTGGTGGTGTTGGGGGTGGAGGAGGAGGAGCTCTCAGCCTTCACATTCTCCACAGAGTTTGCTTCTGGTGCAGCTTCAGAGACGGTGGCAGCAGACTCCTGGACGTCCTCCTTCAGAGCCTGGTTGAAGTTGAAGGCTTGGATGAGACGGATCAGGTGCTTGACCTTCTCCAGAGACAGGTGCATGTCTTTCTGCCGAGCCAGGATCGTGTTTTTGGTCTCCATGCATTTCTGATGGGAGAGAGAGAGAACACATTCTTACACCGCGGATTCTTATGTGCCCCAGAAAATAGAATATTCTTCAAGAGTTTCAGAAGATGTGTTCTGAGAACGTTTACATATATCATTTAAGCCTGGTGAGCATATCACATAATGACGTGCTCTTGCCGTTCTGTCGTCTTTCAGCCGTTTGTTTCTTACCGTTACGGAGCTGCTGAGCTGTTTGACTCTGAGCTCCAGCTGCTCTCGCTCCAGCTTCAGTTCAGAGCTCCACTTCATCAGCTTCAGTTTCTCCTCTTCTTTAGCTGCAGCACACAACACACACACAACACAACGGTTCATCTCAAATGGCCTCTTTCTATCATTCTTTCTGTTTTTAGTTAACTAGACGTTTGGCCATTTTAGTTGAATCTCAGTCAAAGGAAAACCAAAACCAAAACTAGTCAAGGAATAAGTTATATTCCCCCATTAGCTGGTAACTGTTGTTGTTATTGTTGACTGAACTCAGCCAGAATGAAAAGGTGTCCAATACACTACGATAAGATGATTTGTTTATCTGCAGAAGACAAAACACTCTATTCACGAAACCCACAGGTCTCACTCCAAGAACTCACGTCCCTGTTTAGAGGCGTCTCTACCAACCGTGTTAGATTGAACCCTGTGACTCCATTTCAGTCTGTCATCTACATGACTGCATATTGGTATGGCCACAGTTTGCGTTCATGATGTTCTCAAAGTATTAGCATTCTTCCCGGCTGATGTCGGAGAGAGTCAAAGGATCGTCACCTTCTTTGTAGGCGATGTAGGAGTGAACAATAGCCAGAGTGCCGGGCCAGGGGATGGCTTCTTCTTTCTTCAGGATCTGCAAAGAGAAGCTGGCAGTTGTCAAAGAGGCAGAGATGTGGAAAAGATTGGAGGGAAATCAATCTATCCGCCACCCTGCGGTGGTGAGGCTGAAACAAGGGGAAGCAATGGATGGATGGTGTGAGGTCTGTACTGACACGATGAGTGGGACAGAAGCACAAACAAACAATACTGCATCATGTGTATGCTTACAAAGGATTGAACAGTCCTAAAGTTCAGACAGCAGATTTTACAGTACAGCTAAGTGGCTCTGATTGTCTCTGGACTTGAGGAGGGTCTGAGTGCAGAGCTCCAGGCTGGGGCCCACCTCCTCCGTGAGACCCTTCTTTAAAGAGGACGCTGTGAACTGTGAGCGCCAGGACCATCACGAGGGCATGCGAACATCCGTTAAATTACCCTCGCCGAATAAATCAACTTTAAAGTCGTTATACCGTGCTGTATAAACTCAGTGGACGTAACGCAGCAAATATAGCTGACGCAATTTATCTTTCTTAGCATGTGAAATCACACGTGATTTACACCTTAAGACACGTGATTTTGCACCTTTACAAACGCCAAAAAAAACGGAGGATTTTCCAACTACACATGTTAAAACACGCAAACGATTTCCTACCTTAACAAACGCAATAACTGACTCACATTTTTCTTTCTGAGCGTGTGAAATCACACAGGATTTTCCACCTCAACACACTTGACTTTTCAATCCTAAACACACGTAATTTCTCCACCTAAACACATGTGATTTCTCCACCTAAACACACGTGATTTCTCCACCTAAACACACGTGATTTCTCCACCTAAACACATGTGACTTTTCCACCTCAACACATGTGATTTCTCCACCTAAACACACGTGATTTTTTCACCTAAACACACGTGATTTCTCCACCTAAACACATGTGATTTCTCCACCTAAACACACGTGATTTTTTTCACCTAAACACAGTAATATGCGCTATTTTACACCTTACACAAGTATTTCTCCACCCTAACACCTGACTCTCCACCCTAACACCTGACCCTCCACCCTAACACCTGACTCTCCACCCTAACACCTAACGCGTGGTGTTCTGACGGAGGTGTGACGGAGGTGCTGGAGGTGTGCCGGAGCCTGAGCTCTGCAGCGGGGCTCTAGTTCTGACCCGGGATCAGTCACGGTTGCTGTGGTTACCTGATCTTGACATTTGGGACATATCCACATGCCTTTAGGAATGGTTTTCAGGGGGGGGTCCAGGCAGTCCAGGTGAAAAACACGAGAACACGTGTCGCACATGAGCAACTGGCCACTGCGTCTGCACACAGTGCAGAAATCCTCATGGATGTCTCCCTGTGAGGAAGAATTGGACCAATCAGTTTCCAGCGTAGCCCCACCACGCAGAGGCCGGGGGGGCACCATGAGGTGTAGTTTAATATCTCATGGACATGGTGTGTTTAGTCTGAGCCCACACAGAGGGTTACTGGGGGTTAGAATGTGTTCTGAGTGGTTATTAGAGACCCCCAAAACATCCTGTGTTTCAGTTCCTCTCAAAGTGAACCGTGAGTCAAGAGTCAAAACACGTGCAGCAAAACTTCATGAAACATCGGTTTACTAACTCCTGCTCAATAATAGAAACCTCATGTATCCATCAGATGATCTCTACTTCACACACTCATTTATTTTATAACATGTTGGAGCAATTTTTAGGAAATGTTTTCTCTATTTTTGTTCAATATTTTCACCATAACTGAAATAAAGCGTAACCTTTAAGCCACGTGTCCCAATTGCAGTTTTTGTGGAATATTATTATTATTTTCAGGTGAAATGTACCTTTAAAGACCCACATAACACCCCTATTACACTGTTATTACACTGTTATAACACCCATATTACACTGTTATTACACCCCTAACACGCTGTTGTTACACCGACCTCCCTCATGGACGCGCCTGTGACATGATGGCCTCCTCCCGAACCATTTCAGGGTAAAACTAAACACCACTTTTCTACGTCTTCTGACTCTTGGTCACTGGAGGCCCGAGAGAAAACACAGGGTTGGTTTTGGGGGG
>CALSBW010022839.1:6447-19202 GCA_943590975.1 Lindbergichthys nudifrons | reverse complement strand
GGTGCTATGGATGGAGAAGGTGCTATGGATGGAGAAGGTGCTATGGACGGAGAAGGTGCTATGGATGGAGAAGGCAGAAATTCTAGCTACACATTTTGTGAAAGTTCATTCTTCGGAAAATTTGACAGAGGAAGGTAAGATCAGGAGGCAGGAAGTGTTAGATGAACATCCTAATGTATATGAAGAAAGACATTCGTCGCAGAGTGTTGTAAATGTACCTTTTTCTATTCAAGAGTTGAGAAGAGCATTAAGTAAGTGTAAAATGACTGCTCCTGGGAAAGATAATGTATGTTATATAATGTTGACCAAATTAAGTGATTTTGCATTAGGAAAGCTGTTGGAGATGTACAATAAGATCTGGGAGAAAGGGAAGCTGCCAATATTATGGAAAGAGTCTGTCATTATTCCTATTAGAAAACCTGGGAAAGATCCAACCAGTCCAGGCAGTTATAGACCTATAGCTCTGACATCGCACTTGTGTAAAGTTATGGAAAGAATGATAACAGAAAGGCTGACATACTACGTTGAGAAAAATGAACTAATGACTCCTTATCAGAGTGGGTTTAGAAGAGGGCGGAGTACTTTAGATCCCCTGCTGTGCCTGGAGTCTGAAGTCAGGAAAGCCCAAGCGAATAAGGAGTGTGTTGTAGCTGTATTCTTTGATGTGGAAAAAGCTTATGATATGATGTGGAAGGAAGGATTATTAATAAAACTGGACATTATGGGTCTGGGAGGTAATGTATATAATTGGATTATGGATTTTTTGTTTGGCCGTGCCATTAGAGTCCGAGTTGGCAATTCTTATTCTCGAAGGCATGAAGTTGAAAATGGAACCCCACAGGGGAGTGTAATTAGTCCTCTTTTGTTTTCTATCATGATAAATGATATATATATACAAGTAGGATCTGATATCGGTTAGTCACTTTTTGCAGATGATGGAGCTATTTGGAAAAGGGGCAGAAATGTAAAGTATATTGTAGGTAAGATTCAGGAAGCCATTACGGAAATTGAAAGCTGGTCTCTGACATGGGGGTTTAGATTGTCGGTGGAAAAAACTGAAACTTTATTTTTTACAAGGAAAAGGATAGGTGAGGAGGTTAGGTTAAAACTTTATGGACAAGAACTAAAGAAAGTGAAGACATTTACATTTCTGGGAATATGGTTGGACGAGAGAGTCACATGGAGTACTCACATTGATAAAGTAGTAGATAAATGTAAAAGGGTTTTAAATGTTATGAGGTGCTTGGCAGGCACTAAGTGGGGGGCTGATAAAGCTGCTTTGAGGAACGTATACACAGCCTTAATTAGATCAGCCATAGAATACGGACCAATGGTGTATGGTTCAGCTGCATACTCTTCTCTTCAAAAATTAGATAGAGTCCAGGCACAAGCACTAAGGATATGCTGTGGGGCAGTCAGATCTACACCAGTGTCGGCACTTCAGGTAGAGGTCGGAGAAATACCAATAGTTTTGAGGAGAAAACAGTTAATTGTTAATTACTGGGCAAATCTGCAGGGCCATAAAGATACTCACCCTACTAAACAAACTGTAAAAACAAGTTGGGAAAGTAACACAATTAAAAAAGAAAGTTTTTGTGTTTGTGTTTCGGAATTATGTCAGGAATTCAAAGTTAAAGAATGGAATATTAGTCCGACGGTGTTGTTATCAGCTGTTCCACTATGGTTGCTACCTCAACCTATAGTAGATTTATCTTTATTGAAACGGTTACATTCAATGAAAAACAAAATTAATGTACAGGCTTATGTGAATACTGTTCTACATGAACAATATGGACACTTTATACAGATATTTACTGATGGATCCAAAAATCCAGAAAATGGTCAAACTAGTTGTGCATTTTATGTTCCAGAATTAAAAGTCAAAGTGGGAAAGCGGACGAGTGATCACATCGCAGTATACAGTAGAGATGATGGCTATCTCACTAGCACTTCAGTGGGTAGAGGAAATACAGCCAATGCGAGTGGTCATTTGCTCTGACTCCAGCTCTGGAGAGTATAAACAACTTCTCTTCAGAATGTCGTCAGGATATTTTACATGAAATTTTACACATCATGTTTAGGTTAGTTCATTTGGGAATTGTTGTTCAATTTGTGTGGGTTCCAGCGCATGTGGGTATTAGAGGGAATGAGGTAGTGGATCAACTGGCAAAATGTGGTTTGAAAGCAAACCAGGTTGATATTATGGTACCCATCAGTAGAGCAGAAGTCAAATCTGTTACAAAAGTTGTTATCAAGCAACAATGGCAAAAACTATGGGACAGTAACACCAAAGGAAGACATTTATACCAGATACAAAGGGAAGTAGGAACGGGAAGCACTTGGGGGAGTAGTAGAAGAGAACAGAGCATTAACAGCAGGATAAAATTGGGTCACTCTGGATTAAACTCATCACTGCATCTGATTGGAAAACATCCAAATGGCAATTGTGATGGTTGCCAACAACCAGAGACAATACATCATGTATTTTTTAGCTGCCCGGATTATAACAGACAAAGACTCATTCTGAAAACTGCACTGGAACAACTCAACGTCAAGGACATGGATTTCAAGTCAATATATGAAAGTAAATCAAGAAATGAAGCAAACAAGTTGATCTTCAAATTCCTCAAAAGCACTGGTCTGAGGACAAGGATTTAATATAAACATTTAATAAATCAACAGTAGGTGGCGATATATGCTCCAAGTGGAAGCGATTCGCCATTAAAGAGAAGAAGAAGAAGAAGAATGCTTTTATTGTGATACATTCAACGGAAATGCTACTTGTTTTTCACTTGCTCACTCTGCTTTGTTTTCGTTTCTGGATAGAGGAAGTGCATTCCATTTAAATCTTTGGGTCTTAACTTTAAATAATCGTAACAAACAACATTAAAGCGTTGCTTGAATAGCAGCATACCTCGCCGCTAACGCTACAGTAAAGTGAGTGTTCTCTCTGCGGTGTTTAATCATCCTGTTACACATCGAGCTGTCGTCACCTGACCAGGAAACTAAAGGAGAAAAAGCAGCCGTTGGCCAAACCACTGATGCTGAATAAGAAGAGAGGCCATACATGTTTGCTAGCGTCTGGTATGGCTGCTTTAGTGCTGCTCATGGTTGTGCTGTACGGGACCATCGGGCCCCAGCAGGCGGGCGGCTCCATCCTGCGGCCGGGCTACCTGCTCCGGGGCAGCCCGCTGTACCAGCTGGACCTGAGCTGGCCCCGGAAGCCGGAGCTGTTCAGCGGACAGGTGTTCGGGGTGGCGGTCAACCAGAACGCGGGGGTGGTGTATGTGGCGCAGAGAGGTAAATATATGAACTCACAGTCCATCAAGCTGGAGCACATCAGCTGGAGCACATCAGGGTAGAAAGTAACTAAGTACTCAAGTATTATACTAAAGTACTTTTTTGACATGTTTGTACTGTAGCCTACTTGAGTATTTTTCATTTACTCCGATTTATACTTTTTACTCCACTTCGATTATTTGAACACTCATAGTTACTAGTAGTTACATAACAACAAATTATATAATAATACATAAAGACAGCAGGTGCAGCTCAAAGTGCTTTACAAAATGGCACACAGCCAAATTCAAACAAACAACAATACATTCCCCTCAGATCACATGTTATGCTAATGTATGCAGTACTTCCCATAATAAAAAATACTGTGAGAAGATCCATTCTGCAAAAGGAGTATTCTCACGTTTGCTTTTATTTAGCTGATAGCTGTAAAGGAACTAAAGCTGTCAGATAAATGTAGAGGAGTACAAGTAGGCTACAATAGTGGCTTCTAAAATGTAGTGGAGTAAAAGTATTAAGTAACTTCAATTGAATATACTCAAGTAAAGTCCAAGTACCTCGAAATAGTACTCAAGTAAAGTACTTGAGTAAATGTACTTTATTGCATTCCACCACTGTTATTTGCTGTGTTTCTTTCCTCACTGCTATTTCCTTTTTGCCAAATGAAGGGATTATCAGCAGCAACAGTACAGGTGTGCACGCTGGGTTTTGACCTCCAAATAAAGTGCTTCTCTATCTGATCATACGATCTGATCATACGGTCACATTTCTAATGTTTTCCATTGCAATTCAAAATGACTGGGCTACAACCTTACACACACATGCTGTATTACAACTTCTGTCTTAAATCTTTCATTACAGAGGCACATATTGTAAATGCTACTAGTATTTCAAGATGTAAAGTTGGTCCACAAAGACAAACTACAACATGTATAAAAACAGGATCATATATTATACATAATGATCAAATACTGTCAGAAGATCCATTCTGCATAACGAGTACTTTCATTTTTTAAACTTGAAGTACACTGATAAAACTTAAATACTTTATATTATTCTGAAATGGGTCACTGTGCAGAATGAGTAATTTTACTTTTCGTTCTTTAAAGGTGGGGTAGGTAAGTTTGGCTTACAGTAAACCAAAAATATAGTTTAAACTTGGAGAGATACAAAAATATGCATAAATAAATGTTAACTGGGTAAAATAAGATATGAATGAACAACAAAAATAAAAAAAGTTACATTTATTTGTTATTGGCTATGGTAGGTTATTGGTTATGTTCACATACTTATTTGATTATTAAAATGTAAACCGATCTTTTTCATATTGGTATTTTAGAGTTGTGCCCCCTAGATCAGGTCTCTAGTAATTGTGTGCTCAAAGAGCACCAGATTGAAGCATTTTACTTTAAAATGTTCAAAAAAATCTTCCCGGGGGGGGCATACCCCCGGACCCCCCTAGAGGATGTGACGTTGACCCCCCAATTCAAACATGTTCATACAATACTGAATACATTTGAAGCCATTTTGACGTCCTATGTCAATAAGTTTCTGTTTTTGTAGTGTATTTGTCTTTTGTAGAGATTTTTCATTTATTCTTTATATATAAAATCTCACCTAGGGCAGCAAATTGGCTAGAACCGGCCCTGGTACTCGGCCTCAAGAGCTTTTCTTGTGCTGGCAGAGACATTGGCGGGGCGCACTTTGCACGTGCACACACTAAAAAAATTCCACGCGCTCCGTGCTCACATTATGCTGGGCCCACGTGCCTTAGCACCGCTGCTATGACTCCATCCTAGGGGAAACACTGGATGTACATTATTTCCCCTCTGTGGGACTAATAAAGGTATTCTGATTCTGATCACATGATTAAATAACAATGCATAAAGGGTGCATCACTAGAAACCTGATGATTGTTTGATTTGAGCTTTAATGCTGACTTGCTTGGCCTTCAGGTGCCGATGTGCCCAAGGTGCTGGTGTTCTCCACAGAGGGGGAGTTCCTCATGTCCTGGAACACAACCACCCTGGAGATGCCCCATGGTATATTCCTAGCTGACGCGGCCTCAGCCAACCCCACGGTGTGGATCACAGATGTGGGGAACGGCCCGTACGGCCACAGCGTCAAACAGTACTCCCCGTCTGGGAAGCTCCTGCAGGTAAAGGCTTTTCCAGGATTATGTTTGTCACTAAAACATCTTTGTTTTGGCTTCCACTAGCTTTTCCCTTCAAGTATTTATTTTGTTATGTAGAATAAAGTGGTGCAGGACTTAGTCCCTGAAACCCGGAAATGAGTTAGCATGTCACCACTTCCTGTTCCCTCGTTTAGAAGTCAACCATCTTGTTAAACGTGTCTTTGGTTGAAATAAGGTCTGTGGTTAACACAGGATTGTTTTGTGACATAAAAACATAATATACGTCAGTAAATACCAAACTCATGACTGTCCAAAGCTTATATACCTTAAAAACGGATGCTGCTAAGAAGTGACTAAATGAGACTCTAAATGTAATCCCGCCCAACATTAGCTTGAGCTTAGCGGTGGGGATATGCAGCCCTGCAACCGCTGTGTAGTTTGTTTATAGTCTAACGTGTTTTCTGTAATATTCTAAAATCCAGTGGTGTAAGGTAACTAAATATATTTACTCAAGTACACTACAATTTCTAGATACTAGCACTTTAACTGCTACTTTGTACTTCACTACAGTTCAGAAGTAAATGGTGTACTTCTACTCCACTGCATCTATTTAATACCTTTAGTTACTTTACAGATGTGGATGAATGATGTGAAATATAACCAAGTGTTAAATCAGACTTTAGTTCCACCAGAGGCCTGTACTACGAAGCTGGATTTTCGCTTAGCCGGCTAACTTCAGGGAAATCTCGGGCTTTCCGGTCCTACGACGCTGGTTCTCTTTTTAGCGGGCTAGATCTCCATGGTAACTTATGCTGAGCGGCAAACCTGCTCCGGAGCAGGTTAGGTTGCAGGCTAAGAGATCAACTCAGTGAAAGCACCGGCTGCTGACCAATCAGAGCTCCGTGTGCGGAGTTTAAAGCTATCAAGTCATATTACAGGATAGAGGAAATACAGAAAAACTGCCGTTGCAGGAAAGACGGCCGGCCAAAATCACAGACTGTGTGAACGTGAAAATGAATAGAATATCACCTCCCATCTTCAGAGCAATCTGACTATTATAACATTAGCGTTAAGAAAGCTTACTTAAATATCTGCCACGACAGAAGTAACCAGATCAGAGTAACATTAAGTACAGTCCGCGGCACTGTGAGTGCAGACGTCGATGTGTCCCATTATCATTCATATCATATCACATCATAATGTATCATATATTTCCTTATCGGAGTCAGCTGAGCCGTATCTGTCCGTGCAACACTCAGTGTCACATACTGTATGCAGAAGTATTATTTTAAGCAACACATTAAGTTGACGAAACACTCGAGTCAAATTCTGCTAATTAAAGTCAGATCCACTCGTGTCTTGGACGGGGCAGTGATTTCATAAACCTGTTAATGTACGCATTCAAACGCTTTTTCTGTTACCAGCTGTATTCACCTTGCAGGTGCAGCTATGTGGCTTTTATCCTGGATAAAGTGTTTAAGTCATGGATGTTTAAAGTTTAACTTCTTCATATTTGACTAATATTAAAGTTCACTTTTCATTCAGGAAGTATGACGCTGCGCTGTCAGTACGCTTGTCCATGTTTGAGATTGGTCGAATGCTCCAAATACCACCCCTTTCATGTGAACGCGCACCTAACTAGATAGGACACGGCTGGCTTGAGCGATCCACTTGATAACCAGCGTCGTAGTACAGTTTAGCCAGAGCGCGTATGTTTGGATTGGGCCAACCGGCTAACTCAAACATATCCAGGTTAGGAAAATCCAGCTTCGTAGTACAGGCCTCTGGAGTAAATCCACAAGCTACCCTGCAGTATACAAAGTCATTCAAACTAGCTGCACCTTTACCAGCTTTGAGAACACTTTCATGATCAATCATTATAAAACATATCATATATATTATTCTGAAATGGACCGATCTGCACAACGACTACTTTTACTGTCGCTACTTTCACTATTTTTTTATGCTAATACTTTTGTACTTTTACTTGAGTAACAGAGTATTCCTACACTCTGGTACTTCTACTTTTACCTAAGTACAAGATCTGAGTACTTCTCCCACCTTTGCTAAAATCCAATGGAAGGAACCCATTGTTTTTTTCGAGGAAGCCCTTGTGATGCTAACTTCTTATTTGTCCTACAAAAGTACATTATCTGAGCACCACTCTACTGAAAATCTGAATGTAGCATGTTGCTGAGTGGTCTCCTCTCACTCTCCTCTCACTCTCCTCTCACTCTCCTCTCACTCTCAGGTGCTGGGGGCTCCTGGAAAGGCGGGCTCTGGGATGAACCCCCTCCTGTTCGACCAGCCGGCTGAAATCTTCGTCCACCCCTCCGGAGAGATGTACATCGTGGATGGTGACGGTGGGATGAACAACCGCCTCATCAAGCTGTCCAAAGACCACGAGGTGATGTGGATGCACGGAGAGAAAGGACAAGGCATGGCTCAGTTCTACATCCCCCACAGCGTCACCGTGGACGACTACCACCGGGTGTGGGTGGCCGACCGGGGCAACAAGAGGATCCAGGTGTTCAACTCCATCACCGGGGAGTGGCTGGGGACCTGGGGGAGCTGCTTCTCCGAGGACGCCCCCTACTCCGTCCGCCTGACCCCAGACAAGAAGTACTTTGTGGTGGTCCAGCTGAACACCAACCAGATCTCGCTGCTGGAGGCTCCCCCCGTGGGTCTGATCGGCCAGTGCAGGGTGGTCAGTGTGATCCAGCTGGCTGAGGAGGTGAAGCCCCACCTGGTGGACCTGGACCTGAAGACGGGGGCTCTGTATGTGGCAGAGATCGGGGCTCAGCAGGCCCAGAAGTTCACCCCCTTCCGTCTGGGGGGGAACTTCCTGTAGTGCCACACTTAAAAGGTCTATAATAAACCAGCTACGCCGATAATAAGCACTATAGATTATTTAAAACGCTACCAAAAATGTCCATGTTGTGTAATTTGCAATCATGTGATCCATCAATTATTGATTTGTCAGTAAGATAAAACATCTGGGGTTAAGATTTCTAGGGTATCCCCTGACAACCCTATCTCATAGAAACAAAATGTGATTCAACAGAATGTATGAAAGTATAGCTATATGGATACCTTGTTTTAAATATAGATACCTTGTTTAAATATAGATACCTTGTTTAAATATAGATACCTTGTTTAAATATAGATACCTTGTTTTAAATATAGATACCTTGTTTAAATATGGATACCTTGTTTTAAATACGGATACCTTGTTTTAAATATAGATACCATTTTTAAACTTGAAAAAGTAGGAAAAGGCTAATTCTGAACATAGCTTCAAATGTTACAACGTATGAATTTAGTTTTCTTTCAATATCCGCTCGTAGCCAAGAAAGAATGATTATTGTTTGTACAATTGTGTTCAGGCAACACAGCACTGAGTAAAGGTTAGAGAACGTTCTCATCTTTCATGAAGCTGCAAGAAGCTAACAGGAAGCTAACAACAAGAAGCTAACAACAAGAAGCTAACAACAGGAAGCTAACAACAAGAAGCTAACAACAGGAACAAACACATCTGCTTAAACCTTTATATCTGCTGTCAAAGCAAATTGTTGGAGCTATATATCTCTTTATATTATTTGATAGTTCAACATTTATTCTCTTGCTGTTTATAGTGTTTATTGTAAATGTATTCTTAGTTAGTGTCATAAGTTTAAGTAGTTTCTATGCTTTTATTTTGAAGGCATGTTTGGGCACTGATTAGAGCACCTGGTGTAATTGTATATATTGGAGACAGGTGGGTGGTGGGAGCCAGAGCACTAGTAGGCAAACGGTTTTTTACCAGGGTGTTTCAAGCCACACAAAGGCTTAAGGAAAAGAGATATAGGAAACCGTTCATTGTACTTTGTTATTGGAATAAAATGCACAAATGGAGGTTCTTGTCTGGACTTGGATGATCATCCCTGCGTAAGATCCGCTAACTAGTGCCTCAGCGGCTGTTTTAGTTCTATAGGATTTTGGCCACTACACAAATACTAAAATGTTCTGAGCATTTTCAATTCCACATTATGATATCAGGCAAACACTTGAATTAGTATAATGTTATTCAAAGTAACTAAGGAACAATGATTGAAAGGACAGGATGTCTGTAAGTATTGTAAAAGTACTTGTTGTAGAGGTCATGAGTCATTCCAATGATTAGCTAAAACACAAGTTTAAAGTAAAAAAAGAACCTTCTGCTCTAAATGCAGCTCAATGGTTTCTAGACAATAGATAAGGGTATCATGCTGTGTATGTGTTCTCTGGTATTAAGTGAATGACTTATGGGAATGTTTTTGAAGTTTTGTGCCATTTTTTTTATTTGTATTTCACTGCAGTCACTTTAACTCTTCTGTGCTATTTGCTGGTATATGGCTATTTGAAGACATGTGTATTATTACTCATGTGCACATCAAGTGAATTGTTAAGCATGCTGTTTGATCTGCATTGTCTCTAAATCTCATTGAAGCTGGGAAAAAAAGGATTTAACATTGTAGGTGTATAGTCAATTCTGATGATTAGTGTATGACAGTATAATTCCTGTTTTTACTCTATTATCATTACTGTGAGACATATATTGTGATGGCTTGGTTGCTTTTAAATGAAATGTTGGATTTCTTTTTAACTTATTGTCTTTTTAATCCTCCTTTGGTATGTGCAATAATTGAGCTTCAGGGTGTGTCTGTTGTTTTCAGGCCCTGTTTTTTTGTTGTTACAGTGTACATTTGAATGGTTCCAAATGTACACATTACCTTGAGTTTCCTCCTCCTGAGGAGCAGTGCTCGGCCAGTGGAAACAGCTGTGAATGTGTTGTGGGGCTTTGAAGGAGCTTTATTGAAAGTGAAATAAATCACAGGTCTAAAGTATGATGTCGATGGAGCTTTAAAAAGTAGCTGTTATTTTCAATAGCAGTCTGAAGTATCTCAGACGTTGACTTTAATTAAATGTATTATGTCAACAGATTTCACATAACTATATTGGGTTAGTTGAAAGCCGTAATATTCATTCTAAAAAGTCTAATAGTTAAGTTTAAATAGGTTCATCTTAATATTATTGCTTTCAACTAACCTAATACATTTATGTGAAATTTGTTGACACAATATGTTTAATTAAAGTAAACGTTTCAGTTTTTTCAGTATGGTCTGCAAGGTTTATTTGGTTTTCCTTTCTTTAATTTTACATGTTTACAATGAAATGCTGATCCATGTATTTCTCAGCATATAAAACGTGCATATCAAATGTATATGGTGTTGGAAAATGCATGTAAACCTTTCCCCAATGAAAAGTTGCTGTGTATATACTGTATGGTACGTAGATTATTATTATTTTTTTATGTCTGTCAATTTTTGTATTTGAGTCAACGCTGCAGGGAACGCAAAGTTGAATAATATTTACAATAAAAATATTTAATCATAGCATCATGTTTCTTTTTTATTATGAATGTTCAGTACTATAATAGAAATGTTAATTTGAGAAAAAGAGCATTTTGTATCCAGTCCTTTCTGATTGTTTTTCAGAGCAAAACTGCCTTCAGCTTCGTTTCCAATGACTTATTGCTTTAGAGTACCTATACTACCCGAGATTACTACAACAACAGAGTGAGTTGCAAAACATAAGGCTTTTTTTAAACTTTCTTAAAAGAGTCATTGGTCTGGGAGGGAACAGGTGAGGAGCGGCTGAACAGACAGCCCGATCCCCCATGGTGTGGAGCTGGGTCCTGGAGGGGT
Source organism: Lindbergichthys nudifrons (assembly GCA_943590975.1). Lineage (NCBI taxonomy): Eukaryota > Metazoa > Chordata > Actinopteri > Perciformes > Nototheniidae > Lindbergichthys > Lindbergichthys nudifrons. The sequence continues at coordinate 8,045 of CALSBW010022839.1, read as the reverse complement.
GAAGCAGGTGTTTGTGGAGCGGAGGTTGCGTGTTGAGGTTTGTGGTGAGAGTAGTTATTTGAGGCATGAAGGAGCATTCCCGTGCATGCACCGATGGGTTAGTGAGATCTTGTATTGAATCCTGAATGAGACAGGAAGCCAGTGAAGCGAGTGAAGAATGGGTGTGATGTGATTATATTTTCTCACCCTCATCAGGATCCTGGTGCTGTTCAGTATGTATTGGAGCTTCTGAAGGCTCAAGGCAAGTTTATTATATGGTACCTTTTAACACAAGGCAATTCAAAGTGCTAGAACATTGCAAAGTGCTAGAATCCGATGAGGAGAGCGTTGCAGTAGTTGAGCCTTGAGGAGACGAAGGCATGGACCAGTTTTTCATACTCTGACAGGGAGATACTAATGCACTTGCACAGTTTGCATTCACTTCAGGAGATTGGTCATAGTTATCTATAAACAGATTAGCTCCATATCGTGCCACTAGATGGAGCCCAGCTCATATCTGCTTCCGTATAGAGACAATGAGGATCCATTACAGATCGCTTGATAGATTTGCTTGATTGATGTTGATTGCAACAGGTTCTCAATTGCAGAGATCCTACATATCCATTTTACTTCTCTAATAAACTATACTTGTGTTCAGTTTAAAAAACAAAAACACACACTTTAAAGGTGTCGGATACAGTCTACAAAGTGGATCCCCAATCCATTGAACTATTGATGCTATCCTAAAAGGAATGCATTTATTGTCTCATTAAACTTAAACAATTGCTGGAAATTAATGAACTCTAGTAAAATTAGATCAATGTAATTGTTAAGTTCCTAAATAACTAAACAATTAGTTAATTCATTTGTTTTCAGAAGAATACCCATAGCAAAAAGCAGAAATGTATCCACACATGTTTTCATCATGGTGTTTCCCCTTTTTTATTACACCTTAGTTTATCTCATTTATTTAGTATTTTTGAATTGTTACACAACTAAATACCAACATAAACACAATTACACAATGTATCTTTGTGTTATCTATCATGTTACAGTTTTTCTCGATTGCTAACACACACAAATTATACATAAAGCACAATTATTTTAACTGACACTCAAAGAGCAAAACATCGGCTCAAATCTCCAAAACTCTAAACACGTTTTCAGCTTTTCACACAATTTGCAAATCAACATGGCACTTTTTGCAAACCACTGCATACATTTCTCCACGTAAGACACAGGAATCTGACATAAAGTCACGCGTTAGCTGGTTTAAAACACTGATATTCAAAATGCCTCACACATGGACCAATAATCAAGAAACACGTTCCACCTGACCAAGCACCTGATTGCATAATTGTTGGCTCATCAATCAGGATGTTAGCACTATAAAAAGACCACAGGTGAGTACTTTCTTAGCAACAATGGAAGCCAACATGGAAGCAAGAGGAAGAGGAAGAGGAAGAGCTGGGCTGAGAGTGAGAGGAGGAGGAGGAGGAGGAAGAAGAGGTGGGCTGAGAGTGAGAAGAGGAATAATGAGAGGCAGAGGTAGAGCTGGGCTGAGAGTGAGAGGAGGAGGGAGAGGTGGGCTGAGAGTGAGATGAGGAGGGAGAGGTGGG
>CALSBW010022836.1:0-34323 GCA_943590975.1 Lindbergichthys nudifrons | reverse complement strand
GTTAGAGATAAACAATTTCACTCCTGACTTGTTCAGGCAAACTCCATCTGCCTTAAAAAGATGTCTGCGATCCCAGAAAAAGTTAAAATTGTCAATAAAATGGACAGAATGGTCTGTACAGGCAGCTGAAAGCCAGGTGTTCAGTGCAAACAGTCTGCTGAATCTCTCCTCTCCTCTTCTGACTGGCGGTAGAGGGCCACTGATGAACACTTCCGCATTTAGAGAGCTGACAGTTTCCAACAGACATTTAAAGTCTTCTTTCAGCGCTTCTGACTGTTGTTTCACAACATCATTTGTTCCAATATGTAGTACCACATTCTTCACAGTCGGATGTTCAGCCCCAATATGCAGGATCTTCTCAGCCAAGTCAGAGACCATATCCTTGGGAAAACAGAGTACTTTGGTGTTGTTCTTACTACACAGACCTTTTACATCTCTTACAGCAGAGTCACCCACAATCAGAGTTTCAGGCCCAGTCGTTAGCTTTCCCTCTAGCCTTTTACTTTTGGAGTAGCTATTGGTCCTTACCCTGCTGTGTGAAGAGGACAGGTTATCCAGGTCATCAGAAAGAGATCTCCGGTTCTCGGTCAGCGGAGCGTATCTGTTCTGGATTGGCACATTTGGTGGTTTAGGAGGATTGTTTGTAGTTCTCCCTTTAGCAGCTGTCCACGGCTGTTTCCTAGTATGAAGAGGGGTTGAAGAGGCACTCTTCCTGGGTGATAACAATGCAGGCCAGCCGGTCGCATCACAGATTTCAGAGCGCTGGGCTCTGCCTGTTATTCGTCCTCACAAATCCCATGGAAATGATTTACTCTTAGGCTTTGCACCCAGAGAGTTCCAGGGAGGACTACCACTTGTAGATTTATGACCCAGTACACAGCCCTCCTGTTCCTTGGAAACCTTGTAGCTGCTAACTAGCTGTGAGTTAGCATACCCTTTTCCATTATTTCGCAACACTGGTAAAGTGGTGTTATTCCCACAACATAGTCCATTCACTTCCACGTTAACTTCCAACCGTTGCATTTTCATTTCCAACACAGCCATCTTCTGCAGAAGTTTGTGGAAGTCATCTGTAGAGAACGGAGGCATTTTTCTACCAACTAGCTTAAGCTAAATAGCATGCAGTAGCCTACCAGGCTTTAGCTGTTGCGAGGCCACACTACTGTAAGACTGAGGTCGTCTAAAAAATGTTGAAATATGGCTGAAACCCTCCGTCTATTTACGAAGAATAACTGTCCCAGTGATAAGTTAATGTCCAGGAGCCGCTGCTCGAAGTTTTCAGAGAAAAATAATAGGAAAATCAGCATAAAAATCAGCATAAAAAGTAAGCAGAGGCAAGAGCAAGCGGAAAAGCGTCTGCACTGTAAGAAAGATTGAAGGCCTGTTCGTAAGACGCATCAAGCTCGTCCAATAACGCCTTGAATAAGCGATGTTGAAGCGCTTTTGCCCTTATCGAGTTGACCAGTTTGACCACCAGTGTCATTACATGGGAAAAGTCCACTATCTTTCCAACCAAGGCCTGTTGGTGAATCACTGAGTGATAATTCACAAAGTGGGGAAAAGCAGGGTCCTAGCGGCACAGTGCAATAAAACCGACGCCCACACCGCGCATTGCCGGGGCACCATCTGTAGTAATTGCCACCAGTTTATAAATGGGAATGTCATTTTCGAGGATGTATTTTTTAAACTCACTGTAAATGTCCTCACCTCTCGTCCTCTCCTTTAAATGCAAAAGGGTGAGGAAGTCCTCCTTTGTGGTAGAATCCCGGAAAACCATTCTGACAAACACAACAAGCTGAGCTGTGTCTGTTACATCCAGGGACTCATCAAACTGCAGCGAAAAGTTTTCACAAAGTGACAAGTCATTTAATACTTGTCGATCCACGTCCTCTGACAGTGATTGGACTCTCCTGGTGACTGTTGCGGGGCCAAGCGGTACCTTTTTTAGCGCCATTTTGATTTCTTCTTTGTTTTTGAAGTCATTGAAGAGCGTCTCAGAGGTAATGGACATTGCTTCCTTAATTAAATCTCCATCTGTAAAAGGCTTCTTGTGTTTCACCAAAAGGTGACTTACGCGAAATGATGCTTCAGTGGCAGCCTTATTTTGAGCAGCAGGCTTTGAGAAAAACGATTGCTGGACCTTTAAACTCGATTTCAGCTCTTCAACTTTCCTACCACGGATAGCGCTCTTGGGTGGGAAGCTGTCTTTGAACGTCTGGTGATGGGTGTTGTGATGCCTCTCCAGATTTCCTCTTTTCGCCAATGCTTGCGTTTGGTGGCACAACATACAGACACACTTGTCCTTCATTTAATTTAATTTAATTTCAAACCTTTATTTAACCAGATTGGTCCCATTGAGATCATAGATCTCTTTTTCAAGGGAGACTTGCAAGCATTTCACCATGGTAAAAATAAATTCCTCTTCCCATTCTTCATGGAAATGGTAGGTTTTCGCCTTCTTTTGTGGAGCCTCCGCCATTTTATCTAAATGTTATCTTATTTGAATATTGATGTATGCAACAGTTAACGGCCTGCTCTCTTCTCGTATCTCATTGGTCAGTAGCCTACGCATACGGCTGATTCAAGGGAGCTCGTAAAAACAAACATTAATAATTAATAATGTATTTATGTACATCCAGGATTTTCGGGAGCGACAGGGAATGTCTCAAATATGCGTCAATCAAGTGGCACCTGCTAACGGGGTGGTGGATGATAGGTTTACATCTAAAAACGTATTTTTCAAACATTATTATTTGTATTTCTTTTGTTACTTTTTTTGTTAACGGTCCGCGATCTACCCGCACCACACCATCGCGATCGACTGGTTGGTGACCACTGCCCTACAGTGTCAAACACATTATTTTTTAGCAAACAAGCCCTTAAGTTTGCCTTCACTGACTCTTTTACTCTCTTATCACCAACCTCATAATCATAAAACTCAGCTATTTTCACCAACTGTTCCTTGGTGCACTGATCCAAAAACCTTTCAGACGGTGCCACAACAAACGGCCCCACAATATCCTCCATATTTATACAATAACTGCTATTTTTAGAGAGGAAATGCAATGTCTTAGCCCACCTGTGCACACAGTAGGAATGAGCAGCCCCACTAGCTGACTTCCTAATCACAAACTTACTAGGTAACTCCGCCCCCCCCTAGTCTTCATGAGGCGTAGCGGTGGGTATTTATGCACTTAAAGCCCGCTGGACCAAGAGAGGCGACCAGGTAACCGGCAACCCCCCTGAACCACGGAAGTGCTCCCGAGCAAGTTTAGGGAAAAGGGAAAGTGAAGCTCTAACTGCCATACCCCAACACTATCAAGGCCCCCCCAGACGAAACCCAAAGGGGAAACGCCTCTTGAACCTACCAGGGGAAACACTCCAACAGGTATTGTATACACAGGCAGGACCACTACCTCCTATGTTTCAGCGAATATTTAAGAGAACAGATCACAGCTACCGGACAAAAACAAATCTCATCAATACACACAAACCCGGGACCATACGCATTCCAAAATATCGCCGAGGCACCCCTAGAGTGCATACACAACACCATATAAGGCCACATACGTCATTGTCATCAGAGGGAATCCCCAACACGTGACGTAACATTCATATGGGCGATACGTGCTCCCTTGCACCAGCTTCCCCCCCAAAAAAAACTCAGGCTACCAATTAGCCACGAACACAGGCTAATTCAGGTACAGCTAACGCCACAACAACCCAACTAACTCCTGGTTCATACTCATGATAGACGAGCCCCCAGTTGTTATGACCGGCCCGTTGGCCACAACAGGAAAACAAAGAGAGACGTTCAAGGATTCCAAAAACCACGGCACTTTATTTGAGATCGTTCCAAACGCAACACCAAAAACAGGAGAGGATGGGCGAGGGGAAAGGATCACGGCGAGAGTCCTTCTGCAGCAGGCTTGGAGAGAGTCATGACGGCCCTGTGACTCCGGGCAGCTGGGCTTAAGTAGCACCTCGGCTCCGGCCAGGTGTCCCCGGTCATGCTGATTGGCCTCTTCAGCTCCACCCCCATCGCAGGACCTGCAACACACTAGGGGTCAGGGCCGATATTCCGCATTTGACCGATTATCGGTATCGGCCTTTTTTTAATCAAATTGCCGATAAAACTTTAGCTCTGATGCGGCTGTTTCTCTGGCTGCAGTCACCACTCTGTGTACACGAGCAATGTCCCGCCCACAGCGCTATCTGATAGGCTATTACTGAAGTGTCAATCAACACTGAAGATTTTCCGGGCGGGAGCCAGCCAGAGAGGCGGGGCCTTCTCAGATTACAGGCAGGTGCGAAAGAACGCAGACACAGACTGAAGCAAGCAGCAGTGCCGAAGTTCAATAAACATCCCAATCCCCTATGCTGAAGTTGCAAAAACACCATGATCTTATGATCCAATTCTATCAGTTTCCCAGTTACACAGGGACGCGGGAAGTCAGTCAGAGTTGGGGGTGCGTGCAGCGTCTCGCAGCGGCCCCTACACACGGCGGCGTGCGTTGACGCTTGGCAGTGGGCGTGTCTTGAGCTTGGGGAGTTTAATCGAGCAACGCGACCAACAACCAATCACATGAATCTCTCTTGTCAATTGCATAAAAGGTTTTACATGTCACACTTTATATGATGAACATTTATGACATTAATGTCTATGGTGCTATTTTACGCAACATTCCATGCTGGCTAAATACTGTCTATGCCTGCTAGCTGTCCATTCAAACGAAGTACACTGGATATAAACTCCCCAAACAGGCGAAAACCTACCAGTTTCACCCACTATCTCTGCCACCTCCCTCCATGCCTGGCTCCTCCGGTTTGTATCCCGGTAGGTGAACAGGGACTGATCATAAAGCACCGGGTGATTCCCTACCGCTACGATTATTTTCTCCTCCATTTTTTGGCATATGAGGAAATGAACTGCGGTCTGGCTCTCCCAGCATACACGCTAGCGCTTGTACTGGCAGATTTGCATAAGCGGGATTTGATTGGCTGACGCTTCCGTCGAAGCTTCAAAAGTAGAACATTGCTCTACTTTTGCAGCGAGCACCGCGAGAAAAGCTACGCTTTGCTCCCACAATGCAGTTCGGTGAATCGTGACGTTACCCCATTCAAAGTGAATGGACAGAAGCGTTGAGTCAACGCACGCCGCCGTGTGTAGGGGCCGTAACTGTGGTGCAGAGGGGGGGTGGACTGCGAGTGGAGCCTCGCAGTTTTTCAGGTTGACATGTGAAGCTCATTAGCTAGCCAACATGTATCTAGCAAATGTTTAGCAAAATATTAGAAGTGAGGCTACTAGACTAACGTTAAGTCTACTGTAATAGCCTCACTTTTAATATTTTGCAAAACATTAGCTAGCACTAGTGTTTTGCAGTTGCTGGCAGCTTATTGGGATTTTATGCTAGATAGACAGGCATTGTTTTGATATAATAAATTAAGCATTATTGTTAGTTAAGCATGTCAGCCTGCTGCCCCACTTTGAACTCTCTGACTCTCTCTAACTCATTGCAGATGGCTGCACTAAAGAAAAGGGCACAGAGAGGAAACCAGTTGTAAGATCTTTAAAAGTTCATTAAACATAATATATGCTTAAATGCATTTCAAATAAGTTGTGTTGGAGTTTGTGTTATTCTACATTTTGACACCAAGATTTTCTGATTTTACTGCAAATGTATATCGGTTCCAAATATCGGTTATCGGTCTCCTTGATTACTAATAATCGGTATCGGTATCGGACTAGAAAAAGCCATATCGGTAGATCCCTACAACACACCTGCACACTCACAGGCCCCAGGCTCTGGGGCCGTCACAAAATGGCTTTCATTAGCCCCGCCCCCCAGGAAGTTGGCCATATTGAAGAATGTGCGTTTTTTATGCATTTTAACTCCTCATAGGAAAATGATCAGAAAAAATCAATTTCATTTTTTAAATCTCGTTTAAAATTGTGTTACGATGTCTAAAGTTACTGATAAGTCATGTGTTTCCTGCCTGGCCGCAGAAATCTTTGCCCGTGTATCATTACCCTCTCTCGTCTGGGCTCTAAGAAAAGAGCCCTAAGTGCAGCAGCAGCCAACCAAGTGCTGACTGTTGCTACCTGAAAGTACTATGCCGCCGAAACATAATTTCAGCCAATCAGTGTCGTCAGATCTGTCACAAGTGCACAATCACAGTCATACATTTGAAACTTGAAGGACAAACACTTACCATCAGTTGCAAAGGAGGCGGTTGCCTGCAGCACCTCGAGGCGCTGCAGGGCCTCGTCCGCCTTCTTCTTCAGGAGGACCATCTCCACTTTCAGGGACCCCACCTTCTGCTCCGCTGCCCGCCGGAGCCTTAGCTGGAAGCAGCGCCAGAGAAGGTTGAGCCCCCGGGTGTAGAGGGCCTGGCGGGTAACGGCTCCATCCAAGATTGAATACTGCAAATAAAAAACACATATGCACATGCATATCAGAAAACTATTAACAAGCATGTAGACCAGTGATTATTGAGACATGGGGCTGCACCCCAGTCATTAACACATCTTTTTAAAGCTCAACAAATACTTTTCTCATTTCAATGTTTTACTTGCAAGGAAAAGTTGGCCCTCTCCCCGGATTGTTTCCGCCTCACTGTCCTGCATCTGGGGGATTTTAGACGGTGAATCCATTTTCCTGCAGGAAAAACACAACACATTAAACAATAAATAAAGAACACAATACATTAACACTTCAAGTTCACTAATGCAAATGTAGCTCTACGCAGGTCTAAGCTGTGGACCTAAACATTAATACTTAAGTAAATAAGCATAAACAACCTGTGATGCTATTCAAATAAATTAGTGCCAAAAATGCATTACGCATACACACAAATTAATAACATCTGTTGTCAAAGCAATTATAAACCTGTGAGTTGGATGTAGAAAAGTCAGAATCAATATACAATTCAGATTGAGTAAGTAAGTAGACTGCACGCTGCATTATCAGATCAAGGGGGTGAAACCCGCCGCCGCTGCGTCTGTAAAGCCGTTGTGTCCTTGGACAAGACACTTCACCTGAACTTGCTCCAGTGGGTATTGTCCACAGTAGATGACCATTACATGTATGTATGATCTGTATGTGTAATGTGTATTTGTAAAGCACTTTGAGTCATTGATAAAGCGCTATAATAAATATAAGGATTATTATTATTATTATTGTCTAAAGCATTTATTATTTTCATTTTTCCCCTCTCATATTCAGTGTGGACGGATTGAGACAGCGTGGTGTCCAGAGAGCTGCAGAGACTTCAGGGAGAAACCTCCGTGTGATGGACGTCCTGTCTGTTGGTTTGGAGAGGACTGAGGGTCTTTCCTCAGCGAGGAGGACCAGGCCTGATGGAGGAGCCCATGCATAGCTGATACCACCTGATCAGGCCTAGTCTGTCACTTTATTTGACTAAATGTGTTTACCTTTACATTTAATAGGTTTACACCTTCTGTCCATATGTGCTTTTTATTTAAAGGGCCCATGTCATGGCCATTTCCACTGATCATAATTCCATTGTTGAGGTCTACTAGAATAGATTTATATTGTGCAATTTTCCAAACTCACATTGGTTTCTCATACAGCATCTCTGTAAACTACGTGTATTCACTGAATTTCACTCTCTGCCTTTAACGGCTCGTTGTAGCTCCAATAGCTCCAGCCCCCACCCTCCCTGTGAGCACAGTGTGCTCTGATTGGTCGGGACTTTGTGAATCGCGCTGAGCTCCGTGGAGGTGTTGTTTCCTTGTTTAGCATACACAGCGAAACACAGCCAAACTCATCCTGAGCACACACAAACACACAGCCGAAGTAAAAACAATAAGTGTGGCTTGATATTGAGTAAGAAAAAGGTTGATAAACGCAGTGAGAATGGGTCTGCAGAGAGAATGGGTCTGCAGAGAGAATGGGTCTGCATAGAGAATTTGGCCGCGATCCCAACTGTCTGTTATCAGCCTGCAGCCAGGGAGGAGAAATCAGCTGAGCTGCCTGCTCCCTGCACACAGATGTGTGTGTGAGGAAGGCCGTGGATTGGTCAATTTGGACCAATCAGCAGGGGCTTAACGTAACGGCTCCGCGGACGTAACGTAACGGCTCCACGGATTGGTCCATTTCGTTCCGGGTACGGCTTAACATCATGCCGTACCCGGAACGAAATGGAAGAATCAAATGGACAATGACATATCTCCAACGAGGCGTTTTGGGGAGGTATTTTCTGTGTTAGAGTTGTACTCGCTACAGGGTGTACTCTGCAGACCGTTTACATGCATAAAAACCTTCATAACACACAAGGGGACGGGTAATAACCGGAAAAGCATGACATGGGCCCTTCAAAACATTTTTGATTAACTTTTGGTTCACATTTCAATAAATTGTATTTGTATTTGCACTCCTTTTGTCCATTATTCTTACTGAAAATGTTAGATTACACATTCACATCTGACTTAAGATTGGCCACATTTATTTGTGACGTTGCAAACTCTGCGGTACAAGGTACATGTGTTGTGAAGCTCATGAAGTGAGGCAAATAGAAATAATCAGCTGATGGAGTGTAGATGTGGAAATAGGTGCATTCGATCAGCTGACTGTGTTTTCACAATAAAAGTAGTTTCTTAGTGAATGTCCTGTACTGGTCTTAACATCTCATAACATCAGCTTTTAATTTTCCTCTTGGATGTTCTTCTTGACCCTCGGAGAAGGAGAAAATGTTGAGTCGTGTCTTTCAGGCATGTCCTTTCCTAACAAAAATTACAGGAAACATAAAAGATATTATTGCAGAGCAAGTGTGTTATTTATGAAAGAGGTGTGTTTGTGTCTTTAGGGGCTGTAGATATAATTATTTTGTATTACTTTTTATTTCAACAGTGAGCTACAAAGACAATCAGATTATGAATGAATAGTATGAAATTCATCAAAATTGAATTTTTTTTATTATCAAAATAATATTTAACTGTTATCAAAACTTAGTGCAACTGTAGAAGCTTGCTCTGTTGTGTTGTAGCAAACACTGTAGATGGTGGCTTAAAGCCCCCCTCCGCTACGCGCCGTTCGTTAGATGAGGCTGGTTATATTTAATAAAGAAGGAATTCAAAACACCGGAATAAAGGTTATAACAATAATCTGATTTTACTGGTAAAAAACAAAACACGTATACAAGTTTACAGAGTACTCCGGACTTTCAATTTCTACTGCTGTGCGATACAGGTATCGGGACCAGCCAGTCAGAAAACAGGAAGCATTTTACATGCATAAACAACAGTATTCATATCCATATTTTGGGCGGAGATGTGTTGACTTCTTCCTTCCCATTTTACTCCGAAGCGAATCAGAGAGTCTGTGGGGAGGAGCTGTGTGAGCTGCTCACTCCCCTAGGTGTTTTTACTGGTTGGATTCACTTCTGGTCGGGTCCAATACAGCGAATCAGAGTTCTGGGAAAAAGTATGTTTTCTTCTGAGCAGCGCGTGAGATTCGGAAGTACACAAGGACAGAGTCAATCTTATCTCTGCACCTATATTTACTCCTTTACTTTCCCAAGGAATATTTCACACAAACTATTCTTTCCCAGACAACCAAACATTGTACACAGATATATTGATGCCCAGAAAGAACCTTGAAAAGAATATGGGTGTGTGCTGGTGGGAGGAGGTGTATGGGTGTGTAACAGGATCTCTGGGTCAGTGGTAAGTGAGAAAGACAACATATATATATGGGATTACTTAAAACAGTTCAAACAATACATGTTCACTAAAATACAATTCAAAATAATACATGTTTACTTCAATACAGTTTAGAACCATATCTGTTTACTTTAGTTGTCTCACTAAAAGAATAACTTTTACCACGTTTGTTACAGACAATATTGAGAGATAAATAGTAGCAGTTCTCACTATGTGTTAAATAGCTTTGCTTTCAATACATTAAATTAGAAATCTGACAAAGTCATATTGCTTGTTAACATCTAAATGTAACCTTTTGCACTAAATTCGATGTTTTCCAACCAAATACGGTTGAACTTACACTTCCCCATATTTATTTTTAAGTAGATTCTAAGATACATGAGTTTCTGACTGCCGCTAGCTGAAGCTTGCTTGCTAGGTTACTAGCTGGGTGTTCTCCAATAAGGGGCCGCGGGAAACAAAGTTAGTGATTACTGGTTCCATGTTGATTTATTTCAATACAAATTGTTGGGGGGAACTGAAAGGCTCTTACCGTACTTGTTACTTTGCAGCCCGGACATTTCCCCCAAAACACATTTAGACGCGATCTCAACACAGAAGTACCTTTCAAATCCGATCATTTTTAAGACCTTCTAAATCATATTTAAGACCTTTCTTATTTTTGTTGGTCATATTTAAGACCTTTTTAAGGCCTTAAATTCAGATTATAAAATGTAAGACTTTTTAAGACCCTGCGGGAACCCTGTATAATGCAGGGGCATTCAATTGCATTTGTGACCTGCTGTATCGAAATCAGTCACATTAGGTGCGTTCACACCGGAGTACTTTGGTGTACTTTTCCCACAATAGTTCATCAGAACTACGATATATTTGCGTTCGCACCAAAAAGCCCCAGGAACTAAAGTAGCTCAAATTAGTTCGTCCGACCCACTTTTCAGTCCCTGCTAGAGAGCAGGGACTGTCGTGGGAGAAAATAGTTCGCACGTTTGATTGGCTGTGCGAAATGCAAACCACGCCCGTTTGACTCCCGTTTGACTCTGAATTCTTTTTTGGAAGCGGCCATTGTATTTGCTCGCTTCGGCCAGCGTACCCGAAGAGTTTACTTTTGTGAAAGCAGTTATTATAGCAACACTAAATAAATCATCGCAGCGGTGGAATTGATGAGGATGTCTCGGCGCTTCTGGCGATTTACTCGGAGGACGCGAAGCATTCAGAATTCATTCAGAAGCTTCTACTGAATGCAGTTTCCGTGGCTCAACAAAGTTAGCAGACCTGGCAAAGTCATGTCGGGACGACTACGAATGTAAAATAAAATACATGCACTGCACTGTTTAAATCTGCACAATACTGGTCTTAGATGTACTTTTATTTGCTCAGTAGATCGAGCTTGCCATGCTAGAACTTGCTAAAGTTAGGTCCAAGCTGGCTAACAACATCTAGCTAGCTAGCTATTCTCAGCCGTGCCCGCTATGAACACGTTTTGACTTGTGAATAAGTGTGCAATATTCTGTAATTAGCTTCACTAACTCATGGCACTAATCGTGTGTTTCAGGCGAGGTGTTTCTCTCAGGATTAGAAACACTAGGCGTGTGGTGCAGTGGTCTGGTGCGTTGGTGTTCGGATCAGGGGAGCACAGGTTCAAACCCCACTGCAGTCAGGATGTTGTTGTGTCCCTGGGCAAGACACTTCACCCCAAATTGCCTACACCTGGGACAGTTAATTTTGTATTATTGTGATTATATATATATGCCACTGTTATTAATACTGACACCTAACTTTGCACTAAGGTGTGTCTGCTGCTGAGCCTACCTATTGTTATTATATATATATATATATATATATATATTGCCACTGTTATTATATTGTTTTGATACTACTGACACTTATTGATCTGCTGCTGATAAATAAAAGAGAACCTACATGCACAGCACTAGCATCATGACTGTCTTTGTTTAAACCAGCAGCAGTGCAGCGGTACACAGACTAACCTGTGTGTGTGTAACGTAGTTCTTCAGGTGTGTATGCTTAACATGTATATATTTATCACAGTAAAAATGGTATACAAACGTTTTTAAAGAGCTTTCAACCTCATCCCATTGTCTTTAACACACATTTAACATAATAATATACTCATTAATATACAAATATACAGTATGAGTACTGTTTTGATACTGACATTTAATCTTTGCACTAAGGTGTGTCTGCACTATTGTAATTGTGTCTGTTGACTGGTAAATAAAAGAGAGAACCAAATGCACTGTACAAAAGATCAGCTTTATTGTCAATTTACAATTTCCATGCTGTTCAGATGCCTCTCCTATTAGAAGTATTCGATGTTCTTGCGCCCAGGAGAGGAGCTTAGAATGAAGAGACTAATGGAGTCTCCGAAAAGGTTCAAATTGGTTGAGTTTAATTAAATGGCACGATGATACAACAAGCAGAGGGTAAGAGGAGAGACAGAGCAGCTGTTGCCTCGCCGGGGTGAAGGGGGGAAGTCCCGTGCTGGGGAAGAAGTGCTGTCCCGAGCTCCCTCACCTCTGGGGGCTGTGACGTAGGGGGCCGCTCACCTCGATCTTCAATTGCGCATAACAGAGGATTTCGATATTTTGTATTCATTGCTCACTTCCACACGCCTTTTCTCCTCCTACTCTGTTTCATTACTTTTTATTTAATACTTTATAAACAGCTGTAATAGTTAGTTTAGAAACACTTTTACGGCACAGTTCTCATTTTCGGTAACTCCCTCTGACGTCATAGCTACTCACGTGTGTGAAAACACTTTACGATCAACTGTACCTTCATTTAATATTCAGCAGTAATAATATCTCGACGTCTATAGATGTAGTGTTAAAGTCCGTAGGTTTTGGTGTGCAACACTCCATGTCATTTTCACTTTACATTCAGAAAACGCATTATTATTATTAGCCACATGCTAACCGGATATGAAGGATTTTCAGAATAAAAGCTTGGCATTGAGATTTCCTGAGAACTTCCGGGTCTTTTCACAATAAAACAGCTTTTAAACTGACGATATGTTTTAGACTAAATTATGCTATTAAACATTGATTTTAATTTCTAACAAGCCTAAACTCCCTCCTTTGACTGGTCTCTTAGCCCTACTGGTTTTGGGGTGTTTCACCATGTTGATTAACTGCCCCACTGTCATTGGTACTGCATATAAAACATCACTGGCTGTACAAGTGCACAGGTCCCAGTCCAATCCTGTGGCAAGACTGCGTACAAGGTTTTAGTTCCATGATACCATCAAACATCTACTCTGGGATACGGCATTTCAGACAGTCATTTTTGGGAGAAGATTTTGGTCAGTTACAACAATTGGAGAATTTCATCACTTAAAAGTTCCTACTTCAGTACCTTTGGGTGGTCTGTTCTAATGCAGTGATAAAGTTCCTCAAATGGTGTGAAAACCGGTGGAATATCAATAACTCATTATACTAATTTATCTTCAATTATAGTCTGCTTAAAGAACTATGCTAACCCCTTGAACAGTGTGTGGAACCTTGGGTGCCCGAGCATGTAACAGTTACTCCCTCCTTTATCAAGGATTTTAAAAACAGTTAACAGAAAGTTATTTCATCAATGGTTTGTAGTTCAATTCAGGAATTTTCACTTATGGCGGATATGTTTCTACTTTAAATAACATCTCTAAATTTCAGGTCATCCCTGATTAAATGGATGACCATCAGGAGGTGGTGGCGCTTATCTTTTAAACTCATAATTTGGTGCCGTGCGCTCCCTGTGAAGCTGCAAGTAAGATTTAAAACAACTGCTGGGTGGGTTGAGTGACCCCGTCTCCCTGAACGATATGGGTTGTCAAAAATATGCATCATTGCAATGAGTGATCCAAGGCCCCGCATGTATTACTCACAATTATATTGCTTTTTCCAAAATTTAATTTGCATTCGCTCTTTGCCCAGTGTCCTTTAAAACTCTACATCTTGGACAAACAAATGTTATTTCCACCTTAACAGTTATCCTATGGTAATATCTATGCTACAATGGTGAAAACAATGCTCTAGATTGGGATACTATATTTGGCTTGGTATTAGCTCTCCCTTTAACATTGTCCAACTAACACAGATTTGTCTGCTCTTATAGAGTGGTCACTAAAACTATCCCCTTAGTTGTAGATCGATATTGTAACACATTAGATCTCTACCAAATTCACCCATGAATAAATCTCTTAGGGAATAATTCGTTTCCATGGTGTGAAAGATTGAAAAATATGTTCTACTCTGTACTCCTAAGTCCCAAAACACTCACTGCTTAAAGTGTAAAGTGTGGTGAATATTTCCATCATGTCTACCCCTTTATCTCACAGTACCCTCAGTGTGTTTTAGGATTAATTCCTCATTTTACTTTAACAGTTTCCTCTTTATTACTATTTTAATTTGCCAATCTATTAATTCATGGCTAATAAATCTTTTTGTCTTTTCGCATTTATCAAATCAATTCCAGTTTGTTTGTGAATAAGTGTGTTTATGTATAAACTCACTCACTCCCATTTTCCTTTTTCTCCTCATGTTGTCTCAAGCCACGACCCCCTCACATTCTGTTAGACCATGCCAACTCCTCTGGTTCCGTCTTCTCCTCAGGGTCTGTCTTCTCCTCAGGTCCTGTCTTCTCCTCAGTCCATCAGCTCTTGAATCCTTCCGCTGGTACTCTTTTCAGTGGCCCAACTGCTTTGCATTTCATCTCCTTCTTTACAGTCTCTTCGCTGGTGTATGGAGGGCGTGTTCTGCTCTCATGTCCCACACTCTGCTCTTGTGCCATATCTCGTGGCTCAGCTTGGAACTTCATGTCCTGTCTCAGGACTGATGAGAGTATGCCTCTTTATGTCAGCATGCTGTTCTGGTTCTGGATGCCTCAGGTGGAGATGGTTCTGGATAAAGTCTTGTCGTTGTTGGTTCAGCTCTGGTTCTCTGTCTGTTCGATGGAGCAGGAGGACGAGTCTCCTATAGTGAGGTCTTTTGTCTGATAGGGGTCGTAGCAGTCTGACAGGCAGAGAGAGAGTCCAGGTCTCGGGACGCATTACCTATAGAAATTCTAACACACTGAGGTAAAGTAAATCCAACCCTCTCCACTCTATTTTCTAATCTGGCTCTGTTTTAGTTGTTAAATGCCATCTAAACACAATTAATGTCTACTAATAAATGTACTATATCTCTAAACATTGTTTTTCTCCCACTGTAACACATCTACTCCAAATAACTCTTTCAGGAAACCATTTTCTTCTATAAATTGAAATACTTACATGTTTCAAGCACCACATATTTCACACACTATAAAAGGACATCCCCATATATTCTTCAATATTTTAAATCTCACTATTACTTAGAGCAATAGTAACTTTTGTGACTGGATACATCTGTGCACTGTCGCCACAATCTGTTGGGGAATTTTGTTCATAGAGTCTGTACATACAGCTGTCCTCGTGGGTTGGTACCCTGTTTCTACTGTAATAACTTTTCAATAATTGTGCTCAGGTCACCAGTCGGTTGTCAAGTCTTAACGGAGGGTGTTTCTGGTACAGACTAAAACATGGATCCAGTGTATTTGGAGATTCCCCTAATTTGTAAAACCCCACCACTTAAATATTCCGATCACTTAAACCCATCTCATCATTTGGTACAAGAACTGCATATAGGGGGGGTGAATAATCTTGATTGTAACCTCCTCACCTTTGGGAACGAGTATTTCTAACTCCTCCTCTTGTTGCTCAGCTGATCTTTTGGCTCTGGGGATAAGTGAGAGTCTCTGAAACACAGCTGGTGTTTTGTTCGTGATGTGGGCATTTTCTACAAGTGAACTAATGGATCCATGTCTTTCATGATATTGTACTCCCCATCCAACCAGAAAGGTGCCAAGTGTAATGAGCACAATCAACAATGCTATTCTGACTCTTACCCCTAGGGGACCCCACAGTTGCTTTGGCTTTGTTCTTTTATCCATGGTTTTGTCAGTTACAGAATGTAAATGATGAGTACAAAAATAACGTATACGAAAATAGAAACAAAACGTTGGACTCTTTTTCAAGTGAAAAAACAAAATAGGTTGTCACTTTAGTGTACAATCTATAAAAATCTAAAGACAATTCGTCTTTTGAGCTGTTGCTATCTTAATCTTATTTCTATTTATTGATTTGTTCCAGCTCTGCCAAATCAGTCCTAGCTTCCAATACTTCTCTGGAAGTTGCCAGTGAAGGTGACAATGTGTGAGGTGGTGTCAATTTGCTCCTTTTTCTTTACCTTTAAACCAGAGCGCGTGTGAAGTTTGTTACAACTTGTCACGGTTCCGACCACCGGGGATCAGCCCACTGTCTTTTGTGAACTTTCACCCTCACCCAATCACCTGGCCGAACAGGAGTCTCTTCTGGTGTCTCGTCTGGTATCTGTGTAGTTTTTCCTAGCCTGTGTAGACAAAACTTGGAAAATATTACTCAGAGCTCTGACATATTCATCCACTTCTATTTGTCTAATATCTAAAACTAGACCACTCCCTCCTTGGAGGAGGCCCAAGCTTTGGTATACCTTTTGTTGTTATGAGACCCATTGTTGACAACATGTTATTTATTAACTACAACGTCACCGAAATCAATATATCTGTATAATCATGACGCTCCCTCCTTTGAGCATAAAATGCTCAATTAATATTGCAATGATTACCCTATTATGAATAGGACATGGAAAACCCATAACGTTGTAGTAAATAAATATAAATTCTCCGTGTACCCCACAAGGCGTACAAAGATGTTGTGATGTATCGTCTTCCTATGTTATAAATGCATATTCACTAACAATCTTCCATTAGCACAAAAATAGTTTACTTGTTGTTAGTTCAATAATGGCTTTTGTCAGGGTATTATGTATCATTGTTGCTGCGAAAAAAAAAAACCACACCCTTGGTGTTGCTAAATCGTCTCAATAGCTCTAGGATTAGAGGCTTGGCTGACACTGCTGAACAAAGATATCATGAACAAATTATATTTCTTTAAACTAGAGGGAAAATACAAACTATTCTCAAAGAGGGTTACACGCAGAAAAACATGAAGAGCTGGTGCCCCCCACTGAAAATGAGATATTGCCTTATGTACTACTTTATAAATCAGCAAATTCACTTAATAAATAAATAAAGACTGATTCTTGAAACTGTTACAACCCTACAACTTCTTCATCCAAGCTCAGTGTTATGTTATTTAGTTTGCATCTCATGCCTTAAAACAGACACTTCAGGCCGATTATAGAAACGTGTTTATCAGAAAATGTAATCTTACTCCATATATCACATAATTGTTTGACTAAAAAACTATACTTCAACTAACAATGAATGAAGTTCCCCTTTAAACACAGCCCCGGTCTCCTGACGGGGTCTATCCATGTTGTGCCAGTTTCTGTCGCCCTGTCACTGTTCTCCCGCTAACAGTCACTCTCTAGTTCTGCTGGGTTCTTGTTGACTTCTTCACTGGTTTGAGACAAGTGGTTCCTATTGAAACACCTCCCTTTGTAGCCAGACTTCACCACAGCAGAATCAAGTTTCTGTTTTCGGGTCTCAACAGCTCCACATCAGGTGTAAACCCATTGTCTTGACCTCACTAGCTGTGTGAACACAATAGTTTTCTGTGTGGGGGAACAACATCACTCGTAATCTCTTTCCTTCAGTTGAGCCTGGCACTGCGAATGCTCTTAACTTAGTGTCTTTTGGTGACATGTTTCTCAAATACTAGGATGAAATTACTAAATTATCAAAGATGTATTACTAATCCTCTGAATAGTACCTTTGTATTCCTTAATAAAAGTATCCTATCTCTTCAGTACTTAACCTTAAATCAGTTTTTTTTTTTTTTAATTAATAAAGTAAATTAATAATTAAAATGATAAAATGTAAAAAATAAAAATGTGTGTGCATGAGATTATGCAAATGTCATAAAATGTAAAAAATAAATAAACGTGTGTGTGCATGAGGTTATGCAAATGTCATAAAATGTAAAAAATAAACGTGTGTGTGCATGAGGTTAATATGGTGGTTGAATATTCTACAGTCTCGGTTGAAAGACTATTATGTAAGGTTTCTTATCTTAAAATCAGGAACCACCTGTAATTCTATCTGTGTGTGATGAAGTATGTGTTTATCTATAACACGTGAGAAATAAACTTCAGCATATAATTGTAATTCTGCACAACCAGCAGAGTGCGCTGTTGTAGTTTTCAGCTTCTGCCAGCAGAGGTAGCTGTTCGAAAACTGACTTCCATGTAACAAGAAGAAGGTTATTTTTCAAAAAAAAATACCTTTGAAATGGGAAGGAGAAACAATATGATTTGAACAGTATTGCATAAACAAGCCGAAAACACATTTGTTAAACACAAATATTTCAAAAATCAAATGGGAAGGAAAAACACAATATGATTTAAACAGTAAGCATAAACAAGCCGAAAACACATTTGTTAACACAAATATTTCAAAAAATCAGATTGGAAGGCTTAAACTCCACTCTGAGAAAAACATAATCTTTGTTTACAACCACCAAAGTCCAACAACAATATGTATAGATAACCTGATTTAGCAAAAGACTAAATCCAACTGAGACAAGAGGAATGGTTTGTTCTTCACAAGATGGAGGTCAGATAAAGGACTTGGCCTCATGGGAGTGAAACCACATGGATTACAAAGAACAAAGGAGTCCTTTGAATTTGCATTTCACGAAATGGCAACTGCCCTGTGTTTTGTTTGAAATGAGGTCAAAACAAGATGGCTACTGATTATTTCAAACTCTGACCCCCAGAACAAAGAGATGTTGAAAGCACACCATGTGGTTCTCACTGATGAGATTAAATAATGGCGGGTGATCTTTAAATGGACAAAATGGAAACACTGGTGTGGTAGAGCAAAGTTTAAAAATACAAGAACAACAATACACTTTATATACAAAATAACATTTCTATCTAGTTTACTATGAATATGGGCTTTATCCTAGAGATATCCTATTTTAACATGAGGAGCCCTTACGTCATCGGCCAATGACGTAATATTAGACTTTATAGTCTGGTGATTATCTGTTGCTGTTTAAACACGCAATATAATGGGACAAACTGGGATGCTATCCAAACACTATTGTCATCCAACGCACGAATGCCGCACTTCCTGTCGTAATCCACCCGCAATGTCTGGTAAAAACACACAATAGTATAATCACTGCCGTCCGAAACGACTTTATCGCCCGAAGCAATTTTAACGCCCGAAGCGCTTTCAAATGTATTGCCCTAAGCAATTTTATTGCCCGAAGCAATTTTAACGCCCGAAGCGCTTTCAAATGTATTGCCCTAAGCAATTTTATTGCCCGAAGCAATTTTAACGCCCGAAGCGCTTTCAAATGTATTGCCCGAAGCAATTTTAACGCCCGAAGCGCTTTCAAATGTATTGCCCTAAGCAATTTTAACGCCTGAAGCGCTTTCAAATTTTTGTTAGAAGCATGCAGTGTTAGTGAACAAAGAAAAGAAAAATAGACTCACCCCTGCTTGCCCTAAAATAGCGCCACGTTTTGTCTATGCTTCTTAACTTAGCTTGTTTAACATTAAATGCACAGTTATTCTAGGGATCCGCTGGCCGCCATCAAACACACAAACCTAAAGTTTCCTGCATAAACTAGTGAAGATTTGATTTAACCGGTTCTTCTTACCACTGTGTGTGAGCTCTTGTTGTCTGATGGAGGGCCGCGGATCCGTTGAACAGCTGGCTTGGTTAGTTCTCTCCCGGGTTGACGAGGTCCTGCTCGTGGTTGCCAAGTATTCGATGTTCTCGCGCCCAGGAGAGGAGCTTAGAATGAAGAGACTAATGGAGTCTCCGAAAAGGTTCAAATTGGTTGAGTTTAATTAAATGGCACGATGATACAACAAGCAGAGGGTAAGAGGAGAGACAGAGCAGCTGTTGCCTCGCCGGGGTGAAGGGGGGAAGTGTCGTGGTGAAGAAGTCGCTGTCCAGAGCTCCCTCACCTCTCGGGGCTGTGACGTAGGGGGCCGTCCACCTCAATCATCAATTGTGCATAACAGGGGATTTCGATATTTTGTATTCATTGCTCACTTCCACACGCCTTTTCTCCTCCTACTCTCTTTCATTACTTTTTATTTAATACTTTATAAACAGCTGTAATAGTTTAGAAACACTTTTACAGCACAGTTCTCATTTTCGGTATCTCCCTCTGACGTCATAGCTACTCACGTGTGTGAAAACACTTTACGATCAACTGTACCTTCATTTAATATTCAGCAGTAATAATATCTCGGCGTCTATAGATGTAGTGTTAAAGTCCGTAGGTTTTGGTGTGCAACACTCCATGTCATTTTCACTTTACATTCAGAAAACGCATTATTATTAGCCACATGCTAACTGCTAACCGGATATGAAGGATTTTCAGAATAAAAGCTTGGCATTGAGATTTCCTGAGAACTTCCGGGTTTTTTCACAATAAAACAGCTTTTAAACTGACGATATGTTTTAGACTAAATTATGCTATTAAACATTGATTTTAATTTCTAACACTCCCCAACGTTGCTTCCAGGCGAATACAGAGGAGTTGAAAAGAGCCCTTGGACATTCGGAAATCTTTGATCCACTGGTGTACGTTGGCACCACCTCCCACCAGGCCGAGGTTCTATTGTTCACCCAGAGTTCCGTAGTATTCGCATATCTGGAACACATACAAAGACACAAATTAGCCCTACATAACTCCATAAATCCTACATTAGATAGTATTAATGTGATTTAATGAACGTACCATTGCTGTTCTTTGGGCGTGATAACGGCCATCATCCTCAGCTGTCCTACGGCGAAACATGTCCATAGTGTGTGCTTTCGTCGTCCACCCTTTTGTTAAGGCTTCTTAACCGCCTTCGCCTCCGACTCAGCATTTCTATTGCATTTGAATGGTCGATCTGTATTTGTATTTGTATTTGTGGCTGAGTTATTGGCTTAAATAACTCAGTTACGAAGCTGTATAACACGACCACCAAAACGTCAACTCCATACCGTGTCTGAGGTCGGAAGGTAAACAAGCATACAGCGGAAGCGGAAGTTTTTTTTCTTCTTCTCTCGGTTTTTTGGTGAATTGCAACTTTAAGGTGCATACCGCCACCTACTGTACTCGCCGTGAAGTTGTTTGCGGCCTGCCAGTAAACCCAAAGCAGAAGAAGGAGAAGTGACGTCAGCGGCTCATTTGCCTAATCCACCCCCAGGAACTCATTTTGGTGTGAACGCGATCTGCTTTAGTTCATCAGAACTAAAGGAGCTCTCATGAACTACTGTGGGAAAAGTACTTGGTGTGAACGCCCCTATTGACCCGAAGACACATTTTGAGTTGTATACACTGTTGGAAAGAGGAGATTCCTAGCTTTCTAATGATATCAGGATTGTTTTTGTACTCCAAATATTAAGCAAAATATGTCACATTATATAATGACTGTCACAGAGTCATCATTTTGAGAAAAAGGCCTTCAAAGTTTCCTCTTCTCTGGAATCCATCGATCTGATTGATTATTAGCGGAGCAAATGATCAAAATAGTCCGGAGGGAAAATATTTCCGTTTGGATTACTGGTCTGGGGGAAGCTGGCGAGTGTGTGTTTGGGTATTTTTGCGTTGGTGTGTATTGTGTTTGTTTCCCGGGGAAAACACTCACGAGAAACACCGGCTGTTGTTATGCCTGCTGTGACGTTAAATTACTCCGTTCTCCGCTTGTAATTATGCCGTTACAAGCTTCAAAGTTGTATTTATCATCTGAATTTGCCGAAACAAGTTTAATATTCTGAAAGCCAAGACTTTGTTTATTTGAAATCAGATGAAAACAAACTGTAACGGACCCTGCCGTGTTATCTATGATTACTATACGCCTTACATTCATAATTTCAGCCGGAGGGAGGGGGAGCTGCGCTGCGGAAGAGCAGGGTGCGAGTGAGAGGTGCCGGTCTTCTTCCCTTTACAAGCTTCAAAAATGTATTTATCGTGTGATTTTGGAAATAAAAGTGTCATATTCTGAAAGTCAAGACTTTGTTTATTTAAAATCAAACAAAACACCCAAACCCCGAAAAACTATTTTTTTATGCAAATCCACATTTATTTTGAAAGGAGCCGTCGCGACTTCCGACTGATCTGGGATTTTCTGGATGTTTTTATGAGGTTCATGAGGGAAAATCCACGCTCCACGGCAGCAGAGGAGGGAGAAAGGGTGACCATGATGTACACCAGAACCAGGACGTCCTTCACATCTGGGTGGTTCTCAGTGAGAAGGTCACTTATGACCTCCTTGGGGGGCTGCCTCTGCCTGTACTTCAGTCTGGCCTTGAGAGCTGGCCACTGTCTAGGGATGTTGGTTACCTCACTGAGAACAGACTCGAAGTGGGTCACCATGTTCATAACCTGAACATCACCATATGTAGCTAATTGTGCATCTGATCTTGGGACGTTCCTGGGGTCAAGAACATGGAAATCACTGAAAGGGGTATCCTTCAGGAAGGAAAATCTATTTTCTAGGAACTTCACTGTTTCTGGAATACCTGTTCCTTTCAGTGAAGTGATGTGTCCATTGTTCTTACTGTCAAACTTGCCATCCTTGCAGGTTGCCATGTAGGCAGTATAGACATCACCTCTATTATGCTTAACCTGTTAAGCCCCAAAGACCCCTTTTTTTTCTTTCTTCACAATTTTAATTTTGTATTTTTTTTATTTGGATGGAATGAATACCTATGGTAATAATTCAATGTAATACACCATTTTAGCCCAAAGCTTATTCCGCCTGGACCTTTGTTTGGCTAAATCTCTCTAAAAAGGTAAAATTTCACTTGTTTTGCCTCAATCTTGATACAGGGTACTTATTATATGTTGTACTTTGGATTCCTAAAGCTTTTAGTCTACCATCCCATCATTCAAGGGTGGTTTTCACTATAAGTCATGTTTTTTCTTTAGGCGGAGGTAAGAATTTACCTTTTTTTGCTATGTTCCATCTGAATTTACTCTGACTGAGACACATCTATATTGATTCTGACACTTCTACATCCAACTCACAGATGTAACCTTGCTTTGATAAAATAAATTATTCATATAACCCTTTTAGAAGTTAAGTTGTAGTCATTTGTTTTGGGCATGTCATTTTCGAGCCTGAAACCTGAAAAACAGGCTCTGGGCTTAACAGGTTAAGGCCTTCCAACTTGATCCTGGCCTCACACAACTTTACATCAACATCATAAATGAACAGATCATTACTCTGGAATGCCAGACTCACGTTGGCCAACACTTCTAAGACATCTACCATAAAGTGGAGCCCATCAACAAACTTTGAAGACTTCAGTACCTTCAAGTACCCCGCACTCAAAACAATTATTTCTTGGACTTACTTAATAAAGTTATGTCAACAAATTCCACGAAACCGAGTTGAGTAGATTATAATTAAATATTACTAGTAAAAAGAATATAACTGACTTATGTTGAGCCAACACGACCGTCTTAATTAACTTCAAAAATACCCGGTCACCCTGGATTTAATGAATAGCTCTGTGTCCAGCTAACTTAACTGAGCAATATTAAGTCAACACAGTGCAGTTTCTTTAGACATACTTGATTTTTTTTTATTAATGCCAACATAAAGATATTATATAATGCTAACTTAACTCACCTATATTCATGTTACTTAAAAGTAAGATCTGCTATACTCAACTGTATTTAGTAAGATCAACTTAACTTTAATTTGTAGTTCCAACTTAACAAACTTAAATCATTTTTGGAAGCTACTGCATTCCGTGTTACTTAACTGGTATTCATTGCTATAATGGAAGTCATTTTAAGTTCACTTACTAAACCAGACTATGTCAACAAATTCCACGAAGTGTAGTTAAGTAAATTCAAATGAACTGACTTAAGGTTCAGTGAAAAAAATACATTTATTTCACATGAAACGCGATATAACCACATAGGCAACCAGGTTTACCAAGTTTAAAATCATGGAAACCCATAAAGACTTCTTTGTATCACACCTTATCAACAAACACAAAAGGTTGAAGTTGCACAACATTTAGATAGCAACAAAAATGTTCAAAAGAGCACCATGTTTTAACCACATAGACCAAACTGCAACTAAACATTGCATGTAAGTCGTCACATAAATAGAAAAGTAAACTACAAAATGTGTAAAACGTTTATAAATGTCTCTTGTCATCAACTGTTGCTATGGAGATAATGAAAACCGGAACCATAGTTTTCTAGATTATTGTTTTGGTTTTATAACATATTTTCTGTTTGGTGTTGTCTAATTCTTCACATTAAATCCAAAAAAATTCAGCAAGCCAGCTCTGATAGACTCTCAATTCCCTCCACGTTTATCATTAAGCAGGCGACGAAGCACCCGGCCCCCAAAGTTAGCGACCAGCTGGAGAGGAAAATTAAACATCCAGCAGCCGAGGAGCGAGATAACCTTCAACAGTATTGAGACCAAAACAGAGCTAAAAGATGAGTAAATATTGGAAACACACTTGTCAGAACAGACATTTCCAGGCTAATGTTGCTCTTAGCTGGATACGGTAGTATTGACCTGGTAAATATACAGAATTAGTTTGCTATCACCTTAATAGAAAAAGTTGCACAACATTTGAGAAGGGTCTAGCTGCGGCCGCGGCAAGTACACGACACTACACGACACGCCCCCTACACGACACGCCCACCTGACACGACACTACGGTGGCTGAGAGACATTACCGTACATGGCAGATTAAAAACGAATTGCAAATGTTATTGTAGCATTTTAAGCAACTATTAGGCAAATTCATTAATAACCTAGTCTATCCATTTGAGACACAACAGTATAACTTTCAACCCAAATCATTTTGTCAACAAACGGTGGTTTAAACTTTGTTTTAATATATAAAATAGGTATTAATGAGATAATCTATTAATTATGTTTGTCTAACTCAGGGGTCGCCAACACGTCGATCGCGAGCTGAGGTTTTCCGAGTAGCTCACCAGAGGGCGCTAAAGTGCAGTTGACATGTTGAGACATATTTATTTATGTAGTATATTTTGAGAGTAAGAAAGATAGAGAAAAAGAGATGTAAGATGCAGTCATGACAACTGAGGAACGTCCGTCAGAGAAGAAATCTAAAATATACTACTTTCATGACGAGTGGGAACATGAATTTTTATTTACGAGCATCAAAGACAAGTGTGTGTGTTTAATTTGTGGCTCGAGAGTTGCGGTGGGGAAGAAGGGAAATGTGGAGAGGCACTTCACGAAAACTTTTCAAAAGAGTATCCCGCCGGCAGTTGCCTTCGCATTGAGAAGGTACAACAATTAAAAGCTACGCTACAAAGGCAGCAGTCATTGTTCACGAAGCCTGCCAAGAAAGCTAGCCTAGCTACAGAAGCATCGTTCCGAGTCGCTCAGTATTTGGCAAAGAACAAAAAAGCTTTCACTGATGGCGGTGTTCTTAAGAGAGCGATGTCTGTTATGGCAGAGACTTTGTTCAGAGACCACAAGAGCAAGTCGGAGATAATGTCTGCCATTGATGATGTGCAACTGGGACCCAGCACTGTGGCGAGGAGAGTGTCGGCGCTGTCAGTGGATGCCATGGGACAGTTGGAGCGGGACATGGTCAGGTGCAAGTGGTTCTCCATACAGTGCGACGAGTCGGTGGATGCGAGCGACACAGCTCAGCTGTCTGTGTTTATCCGGATGGTGTTTGAGGATTTTACGGCGAAAGAGGAATTTCTGACACTGCTTCCACTCAAAACAACAACAAGAGGTGTGGACGTGTATAATTCTATTAAGAATTATTTCATAAACAAAGGTGTGCAAATGGAGAAGCTTGTATCCATAACAACTGATGGAGCCCCGGCTATGAGAGGTCGCCACAACGGTTTTATCGCAAATTGTAAGTCAGATCCATATTTCCCACGTTTCCTGAGTTACCATTGCATCATTCACCAAGAAGCACTTTGTGCCAAAGTTATGGACTTCAATCACATCATGAAACCTGTGATAAAAATAATAAACTCTATACAAGCGAAGGCAAAACAACACAGGAGCTTCAAAGTTTTTCTTGAGGAAATGTCAGTTGAATATGGAGATCTCCTTCTCCATGCTGAGGTGAGGTGGTTGAGTAGAGGGAAAATCCTACAGCGCTTCCTCTCCTTGCTGAATGAGGTAAAGCTCTTCATGGAAGAGAGAGGGGAGGACACTTCCATCTTATCTGATGCTGGTTGGGTACTTGACCTGGCCTTTTTGACTGATCTGACAGGAAAATTAAACCAGCTTAACCTCCAGCTACAAGGCAATGGCAAAACAGTATGTGACATGATTAGTGCTGTAAAGGCCTTTAAAGCAAATCTGTGTCTATATCTCCAGCAAGTAAAGGGAAAGAAATTGCATAATTTCCCCTCTGTTCAAAAAGTACTGCAGGAGAATGAAGCTGCTGCTGGCTTTCTTGACTTGTCAAAGTACTGTGACTGCTTAACTAAGCTTGGGCAGGAATTTGAGGACAGGTTTCTTGACTTTAAGCAGCTTGAGCCCTGTGCAAGTTTCCTTGCTAACCCATTCAACATTGTGGATGTTACTGACATGTCTGAGCAACTGGCCAGCCTTTTCAGTCTCAGTGCTTCAGAGTTGGAGCTGACATTCGGCTGAAAGCACATCAGATGGACGAAGATTTCTGGAAGCTATTGGATCCAGAGAAATTCAAAAACATTCAAACTGCTGCACTGAAACTGTCCTGCTTATTTGGGTCAACATATCGCTGTGAATCAGCATTCTCTGATATGAACTTTATCAAATCCAAATTCAGGACAAGACTTACTGATGAACACCTCAATGACTCAATCAGAGTGAATTTGTCATGATACACTCCCCAGTACAGTGCTCTGGTGGATGCTATGCAGTGCCAGGTGTCACATTAGCTGAGTCAGGAGAAAGACAACAATGCAGTGACAGACTGAATGTTTGAAGACATGTTTGCTTGATGCAAGTTGAGAAAAGCACAAGCCATATTCCCCTTTTACATGTGAAACTAATTTGTGAAATGCTTGAAATAATTTAAATTATAGAGCTAGAAATGTTATTATTACAATTAGGAACGTTGCACTCTTATCTGTAAAACTGTGTACTGTAGTTATTGATGTTAAAGCAGAACTCAGTATTGCATGATGATTATTTGTCTTTTTTTCTCTTCATGAGAAAGTCAAGTTTATTCATGTTAATGTTAATGTTAATGTTTCTGCTCTTGAGTCACGAATGTGATATGTGCACTGAAATCTATATAAAATAACATGAGTAGCTCTTGGCCACTTTCTTTTTTCAAAAGTAGCTCCCGGTTAGAAAAAGGTTGGAGACCCCTGGTCTAACTGCTACACATGTATTTATACATAAATGTAGATATTTGTGAACATCTAAATATAGTTGTTAAAGATTTTAAGATATACATAATCACATCATGGGGTCATTAAGGACCAAATTAGGAGGGCCAGTCAGGCCATCATTCACATGTATTATTATTACTTTATAAATGAAAAGTACTAGGGGTCTATTACAAAACCTTTGAAGGAATCGTCATGCATTCTGAATGTTTCTGTACTTTAAAAACATCATGGCTCAAGATCCTGTTCTAAGATTATTCATACTCATTTGTGAATTTAACATCCATATTCACTCAAAACTGAAACACCAACATTTTTTGTTAAAGCATTGCAGGCCTAAAGCTCCACGTCAGTGACCTATATTTTAATTTCTTCCATCAAACTTTAAAAATGGCAAACAGCATGTTTTTAAAGATTTTATTTTTTAAGAAACAAAATATCAACTTTGAACAGAAGGGTTTAAAAACACGTTTTTAATGCAAATACACTTGAAACATAAACCTATTTGTCATTTCAAAATTCACTTTTATTGTCTGCGTGAAAGGTACAGTAGACTATGAGCGAATACATATCAACATAAAAAAAAATGACAAAGTCGTACAATATATACCATGTGCTACTGTCTAGGATTAAGTATGATGAGACTTTTCAGCCCGTGACCCCCAAAATAACAGTGCCAGAGACTGGGCAACCCCCGACGGTCGCCAGTGATCTCCAGTGTGCTGGGCAGTGTGGCGGCGGAGGGAGCCGAGGGCACCACCGGATGAGAGGCGAGCGATGACAGCAGCATCACCGTGGTGCAGCTCCCCGCACAGACTGAGGGGACTTGTTACACGGAGCCCATCACCGGGGAAGCCTGCGGCGGGAGAAGGCGGTCTGCTTGGCCTGCCCTTGGCTCTGGGGTCCTTCCTTAAACAAATAAATAAAAACCTTTTAAATGAAACATTCATCTTAACAGATAAGATTTGATCATTTATTTTAAACGTCAGGCCTACAGCATGGCCAGAAACCCCATCTAAAAACAGAGGCTCTGTCCTAATTACCTGATTGCATCCACCTGGGTTACTTGGCTCAACCCAATAACTTTATATACATTTACTTTAAACCACACTTAAAATAATAATATAATTATACATATGTAGGCCTACATGTCTACAGTATAGCAACCAATACATGTTTTAAATACATAAACATTCAAATGTGAAAGACACCCCCAATGAATATTTAAAACTTACACAAAATCAGATTCTTGTAAAAATTAGAGTACATGCATTGTTCCATCTGTCAAGCTAAGATACATATTTAGCTCTTAGCTTGACATGCTCGTCCAGTTAGCATACATATATATATATATATTATTTATGTATTCCATTCCTTTAAATTGAATATTTAAAATACAAATTAGCTAACTAAAGACAATTACACTGAGCTAAACAGCCAAATCGACAAACAACCGAGAACCTAAATAGTATGTAATTATATCTTAAACCACAAGACGTTAATTACCTGTACTTGGTGTGCCATATTGTCTGTTGTCTGTTCTCTGTAAACCTCCCGTCTCATTAAATATCCTTGCGTCAGCATCTCACGTGTTGGGCGTGCTCTCGTGTAGTGTCGTCAATTTGCTTTTAATCTGCCATGTACGGTAGTGTCGTGTCAGGTGGGCGTGTCGTGTCAGGTGGGCGTGTCGTGTAGGGGGCGTGTCGTGTAGTGTCATGTACTTGCCGCGGCCGCAGCTAGACCATATTGCAACATTTAGCTAGCAACAACAATTTTCAAAAGAGCACCATGTTTTGACCACATAGCCCAAACTGCAACTTGTACGTATAAACTGTCCGACATTAATCATTTGTAACATTCCTATTCAGTAACATTCCATAGATAAAATTCCCTCCGAAATATTTGGATAAAACCCCTGCTCCAAGATTTCCAACGTGCCGTTTCAAGGCGTTCCACTTGTAGTGTTCAAATAGTTCATTCAAACAGTTTGTTTTTCAGCACTTGAGCCTTTGACGACAGGTGGCGAACATCCATTTCCATCAGGATCTTTTGAAGAACCTCAAACGTGCATCTCAGGTTTTTTGGATAGCTCAAGTCCAATGCATATGTGAGTCCAAATAAAATTGCCAGTGCGTTCGCAATGTTTTGAAGATCGTTCAGCACTTCCACACCTTCAATTACAATCCCCACATCTGCGAGGGAATCTGTTGGCTCTGCACCTTCCTTCTTTATGGCGAAGATTCCCAAGACCATCTGATATACACTCTGGTCAGTCTCAACATCCTAAAAGGCAGAAAAAATAGACCATCAGCCAGACTTATACACACAAGGGAAAAAAGCAACACTCTTCCTAAGTAACATATATACAGCTCCCAGATAAGCATACCTACAGGCTACATTGGGTGTAGCTTTTCTAGTTGTTGACGGTATCTGCTAGGGGCTTGTGGGTATTTAGTTAACCATGGATATGAAAATGGTTTTACAAAACTTCAACATTTGAGAAACTCAACAGTTCCATTTATGAATTATACATTCAAGCAACGGTCTACAAACTGCTGTTGATAGTTTGAAAAGGGAATTGTACTATGCATGCATATGGGTTATTTTCTGATTGCTCTTTCAAACCTGTGGTGCCATTAGTTTGTTAAAAACCAGCTCAAAAAAGTATGAAATAAATCACTTTTTTTGTTTCCAGAGGGTAATACTGTGGAAAGCAGAGGCACAAATACTTACGAGGTACTCTCTAATCAGGCTTTCGGGGTCTTCATTAAGGTACACAATTAGTGCTTTTATAACGCAGGCTCTCCTTGTCTCGATGGCGTCATTCTGTAACAAAGGACAAGGGAAATGCGTAAGTGGGGGAATAGTATTTTTACATTGTGCAGCATTTAACACTAGATGCATTAATGCACAAGCAAACTATCCTGTTCTTTTTTACATGCAAATTCATACCATTTTTTACATTTACAGGCAGTGTCTAAGTGCATTTCATTATGAAGGGCCGAATGTGCATTCAACTGGAGTACAAGTTATAATACCACAAGAAGCACCTGTAATGCAAGTGTTTGGTTATTACTAGGTAGTGAGTTGTACTTTAAAAGTATTTATGTTATAATCCAAGACACTGTATTTATTTAACTGGGAACTAAGCATTATGATCATCTTAGAAATATGTTTCAGTATAAGCATTTTTTCACTACCATCATATGCAGCACAGTAAATCAAATTATTGCAATTCAAAAAAGCCAAACTTCTGCTTTAAAGACTAACTGATGTGAATTTGCATTCATGAAACACTATGTATTACTACATTCCACAGAAAAGGTACACAAATATGCAAATCTCTTTAGATGAAAATACAATTAATTTATTCATTTTGAAAATTACTTGATCAAGTACATTTTAAACTTTGTGGGAACATGACTTAAAATGTTTTCCATCAGCCACACGTCTCCAATATTTTACTGCATGCTTAAGTAATACAACTGCACAATAAATACAATAAAATTCATTTAAACAAAACAAATATTTAGAATAACCATATTTCAAACAATATTCACTATTGGTAAAATGCTTCTTTAAATTGAACCCCCTTGTAAGATATAATAATTAAGTTATCAACAAAATACATGACTGACCTCACGTTCAGAAAAGAGAGCCGGCCACCTTCTTTTGAATTCGGCAATGATTATTTTCAACACCCCTAGTCATGAGGTGATTGAAGACAAGCCATTGTCTTCAATCACCTCATGACTAGGGGTGTTGAAAATAATCGTTTCTACGATGCATTGCGATGCGGACGTGGACGATTCGGTTTCGATGCAGTGACGGAAGATAATCGATTATAGCGTAGTAACGTTGCTTCCTGATTTTCCGGCCGCGGCTTTACTATAACGTTTTTTTTTCTGTCACTTTAATATCAAATCGGTCGGTGACGCAGAGATCAGGGAACAGACGTGACAGCGGCACAGCAACACCAAACACGGAGCAGTCTGCTTTATCCACCAACACAAGAACACCAGTCCAGAACCAACAGCAGAAGGACCCGCTCTGAATCACTCCGTGTCGCTGCGGCTCAGAGACACAGGGATTTATGTTTTTCAAAAATAATCGCGTTACAATCATGTCAGGTTTTTGGTGGATTTAATTAAGTCTTGGATTGCAGAGTATGAATGTCCTCTAGCTATTTTGATATTATATACGTGTGTAAAGTTTGTGAAGGCAGGAGGAAAGCCTCCGCGATCACCGTCTCCTCTCCGTTCCTCCAAACCCCGCCCCCTCCCTGAAAATAATGAGTGACAGGCTGATTGTGACCCGATAGAAACTTTATTATTCACTTAATCACTGATTGAGATATAATGAAGCTAACTTAATCTCATACATTCATAGAATTTATGTAACAGTAAGACAGAGAATGTAAGTGTGCACCCACATGCACTATTTTTGTTTGTATATGCTGTTGTAAATACTCCTGTTGTCTGCTGCGTTCAGACTCAAGTCCTGTGTGTGATGCCACATTCAGGACATTCAGTGTCCTTTCTTTAACAGAAGACCGTTGCTAGAAGCTGCAGCTAGACTGCAACCGGGCTACAAGTTCACACACAGATATAGGGAGGCTAGACCTATACAATTAATTTATTTTGGTTTATAAATTAATGTCAAGACATTTATGTTATTGATTTCTGAAGCACTTTCTAAATAATAAAAAGAGAGTTCATATGTATTTACTGCATGTACTGTATGCATTGATGAAAAATAAGCCATGTGCAGTAATATAGAAAATTGAGGATGCAACGCATTGGTATGAATCGTGATGCATCGTGATGCATCGGGATATCGAATTGAATCGAATCGTTGACAGGATAATCGTAATCGAATCGAATCGTGAGACCAGTGAAGATGCACAGCCCTACTCATGACGCCTATAGGCAAATGTCCTCTCCATTTTATCCTTCACCACCTGTTGGTTATTGTTCTTATGTACCTCGGACAGTAGTGCCAGCCTCTCTTCCTCTAGGCTCCGTTTGGTTTGTCCTGTTGGATAGTCTGGATAGTAGTTTACCTCCGCTCTTTTAGGTTTCTTCACTTGATTGCGAGATGTGCGTTGATCATCCTGTTGATGCTTTAAAGAATTGACAGTCAGCTCTGAACATCCAATGTTGCGCAGCTTAGTGCGGTAGTTTCCCATCTTGAATTTCAAACTGATCTTCCAACCATAAAAGCCAGTAACAGAGCCTTGCTTCCTTAAACATGGGTGCTTTTTCACAAGTGCTTCAGCTACTGAATCAAATTCAGCACTTGAGGGATATGCTTTATATTTCACAATCTGTGATGCCAAAGTTTCAAGAATATCTGACTTCATTCTTGGATTAGGACTGAAGAGGGTACCATTACTTTGAAAGTCACTATTGGCACGCTGGAGTTGGATCTCGACATCATAGACAAACTCCGGCACAGGAAAGGCGTTTGGCCATGGCTCACTTCTGAGGGATGATGTTGACGAAGAATCAGAAGATAAGGGAAGATCAGTGTCCACAGATAAGATTGAATTGATCTCATCCTGGCTGGATGTCCGTGCAGAGAAGCCAGGACTGCTTGTAGATAAGGCACTTGTTTTGAATGTCTGAGGTGGAGGTAAGGTTTATAAACTCATCAAAATCAAGGTCCTTGTATTGCAGTCTAAAGTCTCCAAACACCTCACATTGTCTCTTAATCTCACTTTGAAGTTCCTCAACAGAGCTTGGTATTCACAAAGGCAGTGTTACTTTTGCAGAGTTATTTTCTCCTAGGATGATGCAAAGCACTGCAGAAGTGGCCATACTTGTCAACAGGTTACTATAAAGAAAAGACAGAAGAAGATTTTTTTTTTTAAACAGTAGGTAATACAATTCGAGGCAGATCCAGTCATCACACAGTAGAGGTATCATAGGCATTCCAAGCACTGGGTTAGTGTGATGGAAGTATTCTTTAAACTTTAGTAACATATTTAATTATGTGTTGTGTAAATATTTATATTTTAATGACTCTTGCACGCGTGTAGTTATAAAGCCATAGTAAACATTAAGGTAGCATTATCATTTTTGGTAGTTCAATTAAACTGCAGACTGATTTGAATTGTCGGCACAGTTTCAAATTTATATTGCAAATGTTACAAAATGCAACTTAACTTGATTAACTAGCATGCATAGATTTAGTTAGGGTACGCCAGCATCCGTGTAGAGTTGTGTTTTATTATTTCTGTTAACCTAACCTCACTTGTTTCTGACTCTAAACCCCAGATGTTTTTAATTGATATTCTGTGTCTTATTTTACCCACATTCCCATGAACACATTCAAAGTCAAATACAAATTAAAGGATAATTACCTGACATGTGTATGTATCTTTTAAGGGTGACCATTCGGAGGGTTCCACACTTGTAGTTACTCAGGGGATAGTTGTCGGTCAGTTCACTTAACTCTGCCAACACAATCTCTCTGGCTGAAGATGACTGGAGCTCAAATGCTCCGTAGTGCTCCCTGTACCATGAAGACAATTTTCTGCATATAAAGATCAATGTGTTTTTCAATATACACATTTGAAGTATTTCTGCAAATTCAGGCAGTCCACCTACTGATCCATGCACAAGAAGCATTCCAATTCTATATTCAATGCCATTGCTAGAGACAATGTGTGCTAGCGTGACTGTTGTGAGGTTAGTGTATTTCTGACTTAGTTGAAGTGCTATGTCTTCTTTCATGATATCTAATGGAATTGTTGAGACGTTTGACACGTCAAAGGCTGACCTCTCATTACTCCTTGTGTGCATGTGATAGCCAATCATCAACTGGTGCTTATTTGCCAGAGACAGTGTAATGTTCTTCAAACACTTTGTGTGTCTTACAACCTGTTTGAAATAACTGTGCTTGGCCTCAAAACGCATAGTCCAAAACATCACAATGGGGCCGAACAGCTTAATCATTTCTGGGTAATGCTCCAAAAAGTGATGTTTTGGCAAGAGTCGCTGATCTGGAAATACTTCTTGGTATCTCTGTCTGTGCTCTGAGATTTTAAACTATAAATATGCCACAGACTCCTCACAGTGGATAGGTGCAACAACAAGCTCTACAATATGTTTCAAGTCTAGAATCACTTTCCAAGCTGGTTCGTCTTCAGGGATCAACTGCCCAATCCAGGGTTCTTACACCTTTTCAATTCAAGCACTTTTCAAGCATTTTCAAGGTGCATTTTCAAGCTTTT
>CALSBW010022826.1:470-12976 GCA_943590975.1 Lindbergichthys nudifrons | reverse complement strand
TACAAGTACTGAGCCATTAGTTGAGAGCTTTTCCTCAATAACCCTCTCATTAGTGCTTATTTATTGCAAGTAAGGAAGTTGTTGTTCATGAGTTCTGGTCTTAATACGCGCTGCTCAATATGGGCCTAATAAGGCAGCAGTACCACAAGAATAGTAATTCTCCCATAATAACACTTAACAAATATGATCTATTCTTATGTAACAAGACATGAAACTGTAAGTGTTCATTAAGTCTAAACAATCATCATAAACACGTCGGATAGTGAAAGTGCAGTCTCTTCTCCTAAGTCCTTTTGAAATCTCCTATCCACTATCCCTTAACCCCGTGACGTTTCACACAGAGGTCAAGGGATAGACGATAGGAGCTGATTTTTTGACTATTCGACAGCAACCTATAACTGAGTTTCCTCCTGAAACAAAGCACAGTGTTCCTCATCACTCAGTCTGACCCCTCCCTCACTGAAACATATTTGTACGCAAAGCTATATATCACAGGAGGGTTGCTTTAATACACATTTACTGTAGTTGTTTAAACCTTTTCAACTTTTCTTTGAAATATTAAGCTTCATCACTATTCGTTCTACTCTTCCAGTTTAACATTTCACTTTCAAGCTTTCAACAAAGTCAGTGCATTTGAGCTTTAACCATTTTGATTCAAATCATTTCACTTTTCTGCATTTCTCCGTTAAGTCCAGCAGTTAGTAAGGAAGGAGGTTCAGTCTCCTGGATCACGTTAGGAAGGGGTGTCTCTGTGATGGGGTCCTGTGGGGGGGGATCCTGGGAAGGGGACACAGCGGGGGACGTCTCCTCGGAGGAACTCACCTCGATGGACTCTAAGGAATCTGAGGTTTCTTCTCCATTGAGACACATCTGTTGGAGGGTAACAAGAAAAGATTTAAAAGAAGGTTTCAACCACAAATCATCATTTTGGTGTCAATTAAAGAGGACGTGTAGAGTTTCAGGTTCACAGTTAGTGTGAACGCACAGGATAAGGATTTCTATATAAAAGCCCCCCCCACCCCACACACAATGCTACAACTACTACTACTAGTACTTACAGTAAAAAACGACTTAGTGTACATCCAACTATGAAGATCAGCTATCTCAGGACATTGAGGCTATACATTTACAGTGGAGGAAACAAGTATTTAACCCCCTTCAGATTTTGTAAGTTTACCAACTTATTTTACAACTAAAAGCTCTTTTCAGATGAAGAGCAGGTTGTAACCGAGGCTCTGTGTCGGTCAGAGTCTGAGCGCTGCTCCTCTTCCTGGAATGACTCAGAGTTTGATGAGCCCTCCCTCTCCTTCCTGCTCTCAGACACAGCCAGCTCCACTCTGTGTTTCCTGGCTCCTCCCCTTCAGATCCACACTGAGGAGGAGGGGTGTAACCAACATGTGGGTAAAGCACAAGAGCTGATAGGCCACATTCACTGCACACACACATCCTGTTCAGATAACCTCTCACACTAGTTTCAGCTCTCAGGAAGTGAAACTCACACTCGCTGCCACTGAGAGGTGAAATGGCGCAGAAAGGAGTTCAGCTGGACCGGGAAACCTTCTCTTGTTCGATCTGTCTGGATCTACTGAAGGATCCGGTGGCTACTCCCTGTGGACACAGCTACTGCATGAAGTGTATTACAGGCTTCTGGGACGGAGAGGATGAGAAGAAGATCCACAGCTGCCCTCAGTGTAGGCAGAGCTTCACACCGAGGCCTGTCCTGCTGAAAAACACCATGTTAGCAGCTTTAGTGGAGGAGCTGAAGAAGACTGGACCCCCACCTGCTCCTGCTGATCTCTGCTATGCTGGAGCTGAAGATGTGGCCTGTGATGTCTGCACTGGGAGAAAACTGAGAGCCTGTAAGTCCTGCCTCGTGTGTCTGGCCTCTTACTGTGACCAACACCTCCAGCCTCATTATGAATCACCTGTCTTTAAAAAACACAAGCTGGTGGAGCCCTCCAAGAAGCTCCAGGAGAACATCTGCTCTCGTCACGACGAGGTGATGAAGCTGTTCTGCCGCACTGATCAGCAGTGTATCTGTTCTCTCTGCTCTGTGGACGAACACAAAGGCCACGACACAGTGTCAGCTGCAGCAGAGAGGACTGAGAGGCAGAGAGAGCTGGAGGGGAGTCGAGAAAACATCCAGCAGAGAATCCAGGACGGAGAGAAGGAGGTGAAGCTGCTTCAGCAGGAGGTGGAGGCCGTCAATGGCTCTGCTGATAAAGCAGTGGAGGACAGTGAGAAGATGTTCACTGAGCTGATCCGTCTCATGGAGAAAAGAAGCTCTGATGTGAAGCAGCAGCTCAGATCCCAGCAGAAGAGTGAAGTGAGTCGAGTCAAAGAGCTTCAGGAGAAGCTGGAGCAGGAGATGGCTGAGCTGAAGAGGAGAGACGCTGAGCTGAAGCTGCTGTCTCACACAGAGGATCACAACCAATTTATGCACAGCTACCCCTCACTGTCAGCCCTCAGTGAACCGACACACTCATCCAGCATCAACATCCGTCCTCTGAGCTACTTTGAGGACGTGACGGCGGCCCTGTCAGCAGTCAGAGACAAACTACAGGACGTCCTGAGAGAGGAATGGACAAACGTCTCACCGACTGAAGTGGAGGTTTTACTGTCAGCAGCAGAGCCCACCACCAGAGCTGGGTTCTTAACATATTCACAGGAGATCACACTGGATCCAAACACAGCAGAGAAACGGCTGGTATTATCTGAGGGGAGCAGAAAAGCAACACGCAAGAAACAACATCAGTCTTATTCTAATCACCCAGACAGATTCACTGAGTATCCTCAGGTCCTGAGTAGAGAGAGTCTGACTGGACGTTGTTACTGGGAGGTGGAGGGGAGAGGGGGAGCAGTTGATGTAGCAGTCGCATACAAGAATATCAGCAGAGCAGGGGAGGAAAGTATATTTGGAAACAATAACAAATCTTGGTCCTTAGATTGTAAACAAAACTGTTATTCATTTCGTTACAACAGTATCAAAACTCTCGTCTCAGGTCCTCTGTCCTCCAGAGTAGGAGTGTACCTGGATCACAGAGCAGGTGTTCTGTCCTTCTACAGCGTCTCTGAAACCATGACTCTCCTCCACAGATTCCAGACCACATTCACTCAGCCGCTACATGCTGGAGTTTATCTTTATAATGGAGTCACTGCTGAGTTTTGTAAACTCAAATAGCCTGAAGTCATTGGAGGAACTCTTCTACTTCTTGAACTCACCGTGTGTCCATCAGAGCTGATTGTCCATGTCTTCACTGTGCAGAGATCAGCTGCCAATCAAACATGATGGGATGTGCTTCAACATCTCCTCATGAGTTGTTCTGTAGATGTTGGACTTTCTTCCGGCTCCTTCCTGTGTCTGTGTAGCCATGGAGGCTGTCACTGCTCAGGAGGATCCTTGTTCACCTGAACTGATATGTAAACTTTGCTCTAAATATGTGTTGGATATTTCTTTTGATTCATGTTGTTGTTTCTCTTGTAATGCACAAGTCTTCAGAGAGAAAGCAGCAGAGCTTCTTTTATTGGACACATTTTATTCTGCCCACTTTCTAAAACAACAGAGACATTTATAATCACATCTATTATTCTGACAGATTAAATGTTATTGTTGCCCAAATTAACTAACGATGAGTTCCCAGATGGTTATAACACTTATTTCATCATAACATGTTTATTTAAAATGATATTACTTCCTGTCATGATCATAATCAATAAGTACACCATTTATTATTCTGCTGTAAATAGCTTAGAGTCTTTGCTTGGGAAATACATTGTATAATATTACAGTTATTGTTTTGCAGACTAATTGTTGTTGTTGTTGTTGTTGTCCAAATAGAAAGTGGGTACTCTGATGTTTTATAGAACATAACTTATCATGATAATAATCAATAAGGAAATCATGTGTGATTCTGTTTGAAATAGCTGAGATGAAACACATCCATGGTGTGGATAAAGTGAAACTGATCATGAAATCATTGAACAGACTTTACTGATGGGATGTGTGATCAAATGAAATGTTTGGACCGTTAATAAAGGTTTGTCTTTCAAAAACACAAACAGGATGTTCTTCTTGTGTTATGTCCAAGGTGCCGTACGAAGCTGATGGAGAACATGTGGAAGTGATCTGAGACGAATGAAGTTAAATATATAACTATATTTACATTTATTTTTTACCATCTATTTATCATTTTATTTATTTTTATATTGTTTCATTTATCCACAAAAGTCAGGGTAACATTTTAAATAAATGTGTGGATAAATAAATATTAAATAATATACAAATAAATAAATCATAGTAAAACGGTGTTAATATATCCATGTCATATTATATTATTTATCTCTTTATCTAGGGGGACAATTTAGCATCAAATAACATAAGTATTTGTTGATTTATGCAAGCATTACTGTATTTAGTTTGGCCCTTAAAACCCTCCATGTGTTTGGTAAATGTGCCGTTGTGGACAGAAAATATTAAGAAAATTGTTTTAAAGGGGACCTATCATGCAAAATGCACTTTTTGATGTCTTTTATACATAAATATGTGTCCCCAGTGTGTCGTACGAAGCTGATGGAGAACATGTGGAAGTGATCTGAGACTAAAACTGAGTTTTCCACATTTATTGAAAAAGATAATGACATTTTATCAATTAGATTTTCAGACGCTCATATATAGCTCCATCATTAGCAACATTTATAACGAATAAAACACAGATTTTAGGAAACGTGATAAATGTGAAGTCGGATATTTAGACTTGTGTTTGACATACAACAATGAGGATGTTAAAAGTGGTAAAAAGTCGAAAAATGAAATAAAACAAGTCATAAATATCTACAAATTTAGGGAAATAGAAAATAAAAATGATGATATAACAAAAAAACTTTATTGATCTGTGTTTGACGACCAATTGACAAACATGAGGATGTTAGAAAGTGGTAAAAGGTTACAAATAAAACAAATACAAGTCATAATAATCAACATTAAAGTGTTGTTAAAATGGAATGAAATAAAAATGATGCTTGACAAGAAAATAGGATGTTAAAATGATGAAATCCTAAAAATAGATATAGGTAGAATAAAGTAAGTAAAGTCTAAACACAGTCAAATAAAAATAACAATACAATTGTGAAAAATGACGACCAATTATCACATTTAAAGGTGGGGTAGGTAAGTTTGAGAAACCGGCTCGAGATACACTTTTTGTTATATTCCATGGAATGCTCTTAACATCCCGATAGCAATGAATATCTGAAGTGCTTTGACCAAAAATCCATAAGAAATATCATCTGTGGAAGCCGTAGTACTGTAAAAAGCACGACCAATCATCTGAGCCGGGCCGGCTAAAATAACTGGATGGCCTACCTGCCTGTCAGCCTTCCATCTGTGCACAAACTTATCTCGTGCCCTCATTGGTCATGTGCTCGTTCGTGTGTGTTGGAGGAGGGGCTCTGTAAGGAAGTGGCAGATTTTCTCCGGTTGTGTATTTTCAAATTCTAGCGATCTCGAGCCGGTTTCTCAAACTTACCTACCCCACCTTTAATACAACGATATGGGTCAATATCACTATAAAGTAACTTTGGTGTCCCCATGATCAGAATCACTCAGTTATCATGAAAATGTAGCAGAATAATGAAACTCTGAGGTCTTATTATAAATGGCCAAACATTTACACACTTATCAGTACACTGATAAGTCTCTTGAAATGTGTTTCCTTCATTTTATACCGTATTTTTCATTGGATGTACGTGATTTTGGCATGTCCCACACACTGCTCTGCTAACTACAGTGTGTGTAATAAGTGGTTAAATGATACTAAATTAAAAAATATATATATTGTTTTATTGTCCACAACAAGTTATTTGATAAAACGAGTCATTTTGATCATGTATATTCTATTTTCATAATAATATTGAACATTTTGTATCTGTCCTTGACATTTGCTGTCCACCTTGTCATTATGGGGAAACTGCCCCATAAAAAACCATCTGATGTTTTCAGTGACATCACTTCCACCATTTTGTCTTTCTTCAGTGGAGGCTGAGACATTGGCTAGGTGCAGAGTAAGTATTTACACTTATATTTCGTGATTTTAATCATATTATGTGTGTAGTTGGATGTTGTCAAGCTTAACATGTCCACTCTGTCATAGTTACATTTCAATTAATATAAAAACATTTCAGAAATTCGAACTATATTTGTTAAACAGTACACAGTCACCTTGCTAACTGAATCCTGTTGCTAACTGAAGGTCCACCATGTACTCATTAAATGCTAATATTAGCCACAAATGTCCACCCTGTCAGCAAGCCTTCCATGACAGGGTGGACATTAGGGGTGTAACGGTTCACATAATTCACGGTTCGGTATGTACCTCGGTTTGGGGGTCACGGTTCGGTACGGGTTCGGTACAACAAGAAAAAGCAAAAAAAAAGTCCCAAATGCATAATTCCAGGTTTGTTGTTATTTATTTTTGAACAGTAGTCCAAGTTTCAGTATAAACATAAGGAACTCTAACATTTTGAATAATGAACTGTATTACACAGTGAAAAACAAACTACAAACAGTACCACACACACTCAGATGGCCATAGTATCTATAATGGCTGATCTCAAACAAGAAGGTTTCATCAAATTGTAAAACTAAAAAGAATGTCTTGAAAATATTACAAAATAAATAATAAGAAAGTGTTTCAAGGGCGCAGCATAGCCGTTGAAAAACATATGCCAATAGCTTCCGTTATTTATTTTGGTCTCTCGGCTTGCATGTCTATTGGCTTCTTAAAAACAGCGGGGATAAGCTGTTGAACTGCTGTTGTCTTTCGCCGGGCTCCGGTGATTGGCAAATCTGGCTGATGCCTTATGATATGATTTAGCATGTTTGGCGTGTGTTACCATTAGCATACCGCACCGCTGTCGAACAACGCCGACACACCGTCCTCCCGATCCACCACTCGCACTCCATCGTTATTGTAGTCCACAGGGAACCCGAAATGTTCCCACACAGCTGATTTAAAAGAAGCAGGTGGGTCTTCTAGCTCCTGTGTGTTATCTGAACTCACAATACTAACTTCTTGTATTTTGTTCGTTTTGTTGTGTTTTCTTCTTGTTCTTCATTTATTGTTTAAGGGCGGCTGGCAAACCGCTTTTAGGCGCAATACCGCCCCCTGGATTATATATAGTGTAATGGATACTGCCCTGAGTGACAGACTTTTTTCCCTTCATAAAAAAAAGGCGTATTCGTTGTGTGACTGCATGCGCCGAACCGTGACGTCCGAACCGTGACTGTTCGGGACGAATACGGATACCGTTACACCCCTAGTGGACATGGTTCGTGACAGGAAGGACATGCACATAGTTTATGCGACATGCTGATAAATGTGTGTAATATTATAATAGCTATACACACAATTTATAACAGTACATGCTATACATAGTAGGAGTGGACAATATGGACTTTTTTTGGCAATTTCGGTATCAGCAAGCCTAGTTTGATAAGGCAAGCCTAGTTTACCTGGACCGCCAATTAAAGTGTGTAAGGGAACATTTTGAATTGTCTTTTTCAAGGAATGAGCTCAAAAGGAGATATCGGGAACGTCGTGATGCTGACCCGGACAGAAGAAGAAAGTACCTTGAGCAAGAGAGGGACAAATGGAAAAAAGACAGAGAGACTGGAACGAAGAAGGGTGTCAATGAGCTTAGTGAGAGAGCGAAGAGGGCAAAAAGAAAGAAATGGAGAGAGGCAAAAAGTCAGGACAGAGCCAGAGACAGGGCCAGTGCTTTGCTCCAGTCAGAGACACCACCAGACTCCCCTGCAGCTCCTGGAAAGCAGCCTGAGCCAGGGCTTTCCAGGTTAGATCATTGGAAGTTTAGCTGATGACTTATTAGAAAGTTTAGATTTATTTGAAGGACAATTATCAACTATTTATGTCCCCATAAAACGACATATTGATAACTAACTCGTTAAAATCTTACTAAAAATCCTTATATAATAATGTACACATTTTTTGTATATGGTTCCCTCGATAAAAAAGCAATACAATTTCTCCATAGGATTTTGGAAAATAGCTGGAAATAAGGTCTGTGGTTGAGACACATTGAAGAGACGGATCACGTTTTGTTCAGTCGGATAATCTCCACATCTCTACACTACTTTTATAATTTTCGAAGCAAAATGCAAACGTTATGCTATAAAGGAACTACAGCAGGGTCGCTGCTTCAACGTCACGCCAACTTAAGATCCATATTCAAACACACAGATTCATAATGGTACGAGTTGAAGCGTTTGTTTGAACAGTTTGCAGGAGGCAGGTACTTGCTTTCAAGTAGAACAGGGCA
Source organism: Lindbergichthys nudifrons (assembly GCA_943590975.1). NCBI lineage: Eukaryota > Metazoa > Chordata > Actinopteri > Perciformes > Nototheniidae > Lindbergichthys > Lindbergichthys nudifrons. The sequence continues at coordinate 4,642 of CALSBW010022826.1, read as the reverse complement.
AACAAAGTTAGCGGGAGTGAATAGATGCGCCGTTGAAGTTGGCCGCATCGTCTTTTTGCTCCTCTCCAACTTTGCTCCTTTTCGTATTTTGTACATATTTATTTTACTTTTAACATGGTTCGCAACATGCAAGCCGACCTCACCTACTCTGCCATACAATATAGCAGAGAGGAACTTCTTCAATTGCGAAACTTCGTGGACAATAAAAACCCTCCGACAGACAATGGAGATTCGCCATGGCTACCTGTTGCTGTTCTACCTGAGAGACGCAAGAAGAAGACAAAGCGAGGTTGCCGGGCAGGGCTGCTGGTCAGACTGAGGAAACGAGAGAATCGACCCCCTCTTCCGAGTATTCTCCTGGCTAATGTTCAATCCATTGAAAATAAACTAGATGAACTCAGAAGCCGGATTGCTTTTCAACGGGACATTAAGAACTGTAACGTGTTCATTCTCACTGAGACTTGGCTCAACCCCGCTATCCCGGACTCCGCCATTGTTCCTGTCGGATTCACTATTTTTTGTCAGGACCGGACTGCTAACTCGGGGAAAAGTAAGGGAGGCGGTGTGTGTGTAATGACTAATAACAACTGGTGCTCAGATGTGAAGATTATTTCTTCGGACAGTTCCGCTCATCTAGAGCACCTCATGATCACATGCCGGACTTTTCACCTGCCGAGGGAATTCACATCTGTTGTGATAACAGCAGTGTATATCCCCCCGCAGTCGCTCGCCGACAACAACACGGCACTCGATCAGCTGTTTGGGATTATTGATAAGACCGAGACTTCACGGCCAGATGCGGCATTCGTTGTGGCCGGAGATTTCAACACCGCCAACATGAAGAAGGTCTTGCCAAAATATTACCAACACATCAGCTGCCCGACGCGCGGGGGAAACATACTGGACCATGTTTATTCCCCTTTTCGAAATGGATATAAGGCTCTCCCTCGCCCTCCCTTCGGCAAATCACACCACATCTCACTGCTGCTGCTGCCTGCTTACAAGCAGAAACTTAAAAGGGACAGACCGGTAACAAGGACAGTACAGCGATGGAGTGAGGAGTCAGATGCAGCACTGCAGGATTGCTTTGCATCTACGGATTGGAGTGTGTTTGAGGACAATAACATCAACACACACGCGGACACTGTCATCTGCTACATTGGGAAATGCATCGATGACGTGGTACCGAAGGTTTGTGTACGAACATTCCCAAATCAAAAGCCCTGGATAAACGCAGAGGTGCGCGGCAAGCTGAAAGCGCGCACTATCGCGCACAGAGCTGGAGATTTGGAGGAGTACAGGAAATCTAGGTATGATCTCCGGAGAGCAATCAGCAATGCAAAGAGACAGTACAAAGAGAAGGTGGAATCTGACTTCAAAGGTTGTAACACCTGGAACATGTGGGCGGGACTAAGAACAATGACAGACTACAAAGGAGTAGCGGGGGGTGCTGCGGGAGTGTCTGCATGCGCATCTCTCCCAGATGAGCTGAACAGTTTTTTTGCACGCTTTGAGAGCAGCCAGGCTGTGGAGGCACAGAGAAGGACCAGGAGCTACCCTGCCCTTTTGTTTTAAACAAGGCAGATGTGTGTAAATCCTTTAAAAGGGTTAACCCACACAAGGCTCCTGGACCTGATGGCATCCCTGGCCGTGTTCTCAGGGTGTGTGCAGTTCAGCTGGCAGAGGTGTTCACAGACATCTTCAACAGGTCCCTGGTTGAGTGGTTAGTCAAATCATTCATCACCTCCTCCCGACCTGACTCTCTGGACCCCCTGCAGTTTGCCTACAGAGCAAACAGGTCCACAGACGACGCCATAGCCCTCACCCTCCACACTGCCCTCTCACACCTGGACCCGAAGAACAGGAACACATATGTGAGAATGCTGTTCATTGACTACAGTTCAGCATTCAATACCATTGTGCCCTCCAAGCTGGCCATCAAGCTCAGATACCTCGGGCTCAACAGCGCCCTCTGTGACTGGATCCTGAACTTCTTGACGGGCAGACCCCAGGCAGTGCGGGTGGGAAACATCACATCCTCCACCCTGATTCTCAACACCGGTGCCCCTCAAGGCTGCGTGCTCAGCCCTCTCCTCTACTCCCTGTTCACTCACGACTGCATGGCCACACACAGCTCCAACACCATCGTGAAGTTTGCTGATGACACAACCGTCATCGGCCAGATCACAGACGATGACGAGACGGCGTACAGAGAGGAGGTCGAAAACCTGACATCTTGGTGCCAGGATAACAACCTCCATCTCAACATCAGCAAAACAAAGCAGCTGATTGTGGATTACAGGAAGCAGCAGGGAGAGGGACACGCCCCCATCGCCATCAATGGGACTACGGTGGAGAGAGTCAGCAGCTTCAGGTTCCTTGGGGTCCACATCACTGAGGACCTGACATGGACTCTTCACACCACCACCATCACCAAGAAAGCTCGACAGCGGCTCTTCTTCCTCCGCAGGTTGAGGAGGTTCAAAATGAATTCCAGGATACTCTGCAACTTCTACAGGTGCACCATAGAGAGCATCCTCACTGGCAGCATCACGGCCTGGTACGGCAGCTGCACCGCCCTCAACCGTAAGGCTTTACAGAGGGTGGTGAAAACTGCACAGCACATCACCAGGACGGAGCTGCCATCCATGGAGGACCTTTACTCCCAGCGGCTCAGGAAGAAATCCCTACGGATTATCAAAGACCCCCATCACCCCAGCCACAAACTGTTCTTTCTGTTGCCGTCTGGCAGACGTTACCGCAGCATCCTGGCAAAGAAGATTCGGAGACAGTTGCTTCCCGCGGGCAGTGAGACTGTTAAACAATTGAACTGCTGAAACAACTTCAAAACATTCATCTGCTACTCAGTAATATGTATCTAATATCTAATATATATCATTCCAATAACTTGTATATAGACTCGTACTGCACTATTCCACATACTCACTTTATTTTAGAACTATTTTTCTTTTGTATTGTTCTTGCTATCTGTATTGTTATTATGTTGCATTGTTGGAGAAGCCTGTGACATAAGATTTTCAACAACATAATTACTCTGTAGCTATGTTAGTTTGACAATAAAGAACCTTGAACCTTGAACCTTGAGTGTTTACGTGTTCGGTGTAATGACGTACAACGGCCTCGACAACTTCTGTAGTCCTATTCAGCCACTTGGTAACAACCATCGTTTCTCAGACACGTCAACTCTTCAGAAATCACCAGTGGGGTCACTGCTGATGGATTTAATGTCCTAGAACAAAACGTGATCCGTCTCTTCAATGCGTCTCAACCACAGACCTTATTTACAGCTAGTTTCCAAAATCCTGGAGAAATCCCATTGCTTTTTTGAATAAAACACAGATTTTAGGAAACGTGATAAATGTGAAGCCAAGTGGAGTCGGATATTTAGACTTGTGTTTGACAAACTACAAAAATGTGGATGTTAAAAGTTGAAAAATAAAATTAAAAAAATCATAATGATCAACTACAAAAATAGGGAAATAAAACTGATGATATAACAAAAAAACTTTATTAATCTGTGTTTGACGACCAATTGGCAAACATGAGGATGTTAAAAAGTGGTAACATGTTGAAAATAAAACTAATAAAAGTCACAATAAACAACATTTAAGTGAAAATACAGTGAATTAAAAATGATGATTAAAAAAATGATGAAATCTTAATAATAGAAATAGGTAGAATAAAGGAAGTAAAGTAGAAATAATGATGAAATGACAATTATCACATTTAAAACAATGACATAGCCTTTTAGAGCTCCTCTGATACACTTCAAAGGGTTTGACAAGCAATTGATAAAAATGTGAAAAAAAATAGATTAAAACAATAAAAAAAGTCATTCAAAAATACAATGCAATGGAAAATAAAGATGATAGAGTTATAAAGTACATAATAACCAGACCGCAATGATGTATTTTATTTAAAATCAGATTACGTTCAGACCCTCACAGACCCTCTGTCAGAGAGCAGCACGGCCAAAACACTTCACTTAGTCTCTTTGGATCACTTGCTGTCTCCTCTGGGTTCTGGTTCTGGTTCTGGGGTGTAGAACTGGAACGTGACACAAACAGGGACCCCGGTGAGGTCGGTGCTTAGAGGGATCTTTAGGGTGGGGGCTGCCGTGGAGAAAGGGTGAGGAAACTCTGGAGGGGGGG
>CALSBW010022822.1:34408-48518 GCA_943590975.1 Lindbergichthys nudifrons | reverse complement strand
GGGAGTGTTCTCATGTTAATTTTGTCCAAAAACCAGAGCTTTCCATTACTGGGTAGAATCACCGATTGCAGGAGCTGTAAAATAGTGAGAACAATGATGATCAGTCATTTAACGGTTAGATATTGCAATTCTGATTCCATAAATGTATCTCCCATCGCCTAAAACCCCTGACTATACTATCAACTCAGTATTTACATTCTTTAATCAAAAGAAAATCAATAATATCTTCAAAAACTACCACTCCCATTATATCAGCTTTGTACGGTGATGCAAAACGACACCATATTTGTAGTTTATTTTTGGTATGCAAAGAGGTGTTGTGATAAGGGTTTTTAAAAGCCTATCTACTGATTTGATCAAATATGAAAGTCAGCTGAATTAGTATTGATACTGCAAGGAGATGTATTGTATTGTATTGTGTGAAGAGAAATGAAAGATGTTGTTTAATTGCTGATATGTTTGTTATCCACATCATGCATGCAGTTTCGTTGTCAGAGTTCTTCCAGTTTGTCCAAAAGTGTTCTGATCAGGGCTCTGTAAATAAAGAACTACGGCAGATATGTAATATTTGATGCAGCCGAACAGTTTATTACAATGCATTTATGTGATGACTTTCAAAGAGAAAAGCAAGCACACGCGGATTTAAATATTATTTTCTTTTTAAAATATGTTTTTGTATTTCCTATCTGATAAACACCATATCCCAACGTACATTGCGGCTAAAACATCCAAGAGCTTAAACGATAGTTGAGGATTATGGCTGGTGTAATGTTTTAAAACCAATGAATGTTGTGTAATTAACAAGGACACACTGGTGTTTTTTATTTGATGAGTACTGCACATATCACTGTAAAATCAATCGACAGTCTTGGGAGTCAGGGGGGCTGATAATTTATTCTGGCAAATTACTCAGACCTACTTATTGACCTAACAGAAGTTATTGAGTGTATGTAAGTTTACTGCTTCGGTCAGCAAGATCTCACCTCTATTAAGATCTCACCTCTATTAACTCTTCCGACAGAATCCAGAGGAATCTCCTCACGGATCGAAGGTGCTAACATTCAAACCTATGGCCTGACAACATTCAGAGGCAGTTCCTCATAAATGATCAGTAAGAATTCCGACTGAATCCAGAGGAATCTCCTCACAGATCGAAGGTGCTAACATTCACACCTACAGATGTAGCACTTAATTTCAGACGCCTACCCATGTGGGTCCGTGATCTGCACGGGGCGGGCCCCTGCTGAAAAGGAAAACCCCCCGCAGGACTTGATACGCCCCCTTGATAAATAAATGTAATTATAATTAAACCAGCTGCAATGGATCATGGATCCACCAGGGGTGCTGCCACAGTGGAACTCATGTGAAATAAGAAATAAACAGCTGATCGATCTACAGTAGAGGTATCTGATACAGCGGATATTTGTTAAGATCCATATGTCACGGATAGGATCATATTCTGTGCTAAATAAGAGACATGTAATCATTTACAAAACATCACCATGTTTTTATTTAACAAAATAATGTTGTTTAATCCACGTTGGTGTAAGTACAAAACCATCGCGATGTTTTTTTGTCAGGAAATGCAGACCGGCTCATACAAACGATTTGTAATCATCATCCTCACGATCATTTAATGTATCATATGTTCGCCGAATTGACATGAATGCACTAATACATGTAGTTTAATCCACGTGAGTTTACAACTACAAAAATAATCGGTTTGTTTTTATATCACATCCGACCGGAGGAAAATGCATTTTATCAGAAAACATACATTATTGTACTCTGGAGGGGAGTTTGACAGGGTATTACTCAAAAAGTACACGATAAAAGTACTTGATTGTACATGTGGTAGTAGTCCAAGTAGTACTGAGTCCAACAGTACCACTTTCACTGAGAACTTAAGGCAACAAATCATTTTATCTCTCATCAAAGATGGCAGAAAACATGCATTATTGTACTCTGGAGGGGAGTTTGACAGAGTATTACTAAAAAAGTACACAGTAAAAGTACTTGATTGTACTTGTGGCAGTATTCTAACAAGGACTGAGTCCAACAGTATCCTTTTTATTAACCTGTTGAGCCCTGAGCCTGTTTTTCAGGTCTCAGGCTCGAAAATGACATTCCCAGAAGAAATGACCATATCTTCCCTTCTAAAAGGGTTAAATTAATAATCTTTTTTCTCAAAGTAATGATAAACCTGTGAGTTGGATGTAGAAAAGTCAGAATCAATATAGATGTTTTTATTTTAAAGAAAATTCAGATTTTACATAGTAAATTATAGTGTCCGTCCAAAAATTCTTTTTTACTTATAGTGAAAACTACCCTTGGATGATGGTAAGGTAGACTAAAAGCTTTAGGAATCCAAAGTACCACATATAATAAGTACCCTGTATCAAGATTGATGCAAAACAAGTGACATTTGACCTTTTTTGAGAGGTTTAGCCAAAAACACTCCACCTCTGAGGTGATTTGGGTGAAAATGTTTTTTTTCTTCATATCTCTCGAACTCATTGGTTGATTTTGATGGTTGACACCTCTTTCTGACTGTTAGAGCCAATAGAATCGAAGGGGGAGTCCCCCACACACACTCATTGTGAAACAAAAAGGTGGGGGCTTTGCGCATGTAATTTTGCATTAGAGTGAAGCTACAGTCTAGCTCTGACATCTAGAAACGTAAAAGCATGGATTATCCGTTTTATTGTTCATGGATTATCAGAAATCATTTCAAAGGGACACAGACACATTGGATTAACCTATGGATTAACTTCAGCAGCGTTTGTATCGTTTTAATGCCATTGAAGACCACTTTGGAGAGACTACAGAGCCAAGGTAAAAATGTTAGCATTTTTAGCTACCTAGCGTCACCTGTTTTGATGTCTGTTTTTGTTTATAACGTCGCAAATTCGTATAATTCAGTGACAATGAGGGTACCCCTCGATTCTGTGTCACCTCACGATGTGAATCGATGTCATGGATGTGGAGAAAAGATAAATAATAAGGTTTTGTGAGTGATTTTCGGTGCAGTAATCTGTTAGCATTTTTCACTCATTGCTAATTCAGAGGCTCAGTGTTAGCATTGTGGGTTTTCTTTTGAAAAAAAAAATAATAATTATCAGTTAGATGAGTTTCTTCCCGTTACATGGATATAAAACATTCAGTTTATTAAATGAACATGCTCTCAGACACTGTTTCCTGCAAGATGTTGCGGCAGTGCCCCGGTACCGGGGTCTCTCGGGCTTAACAATGTATGGCTAAAAATCATTTTATCTCATCAAATATAGCAGAAGTGGCATGATTTTGTTCTCAGGAGGGGAATTTGAGAGTATTACCCAGAAAAAAGACAGTAAAAGTATTTCATTTTATTGTTGGTAGCAGTCAAACTAGGACTGAGTCAAACAGTGTACAGTTTACTCTTGCATTAGTGCCGCTTCTCAGCGATTACCGTAAAGGCGCTATAAATCGCGCACTCAAAAATTAAGAACTGCTCATTTGACCAAGCAAACGCGAGAGACGGCTGAGTTGACCGCAGTGGCTCTCACTACCGATATTCCTAATCCCACGGGCAAACAATAATATGTACAGTGTTAATAGTTTACTGTATTATTAGTGTCTAATATTACTGCTATAACAATCACACATTGAGTTGTTAAAATCAGACCTTTTTTTTTTTTTTAAACAGTCTGAATGAAACGGCAGCTCTCAGGTGATCAACTGTGTGTTTACACACCTAATGGCCCATCAGCCACAGCTCTCTCCCCCCCCCTGATCTTTCTTCTCCAGCAGTTAAGTTAACTGTAGGTTACTCTGATGCGGCTTTCACACCAGCGCTTTTCCATTTCAAGCTCCGAGCTAGAGCTTTTCTGGTTCAGCTCCGGTTTCCCTTTTCTGCTCCCGCTTTGTTCACACCACTCAGAGCCGGGATGGTGCTGTCGCTGCTGCGTCATGACGTCACCGTTTACATAGCTGATTTGCTCCACAACGGCGCTCACAACAACAACAACGGGGGACTGCGTCAGGTCGATGATCGTGTTGCTTTTAATCATACGAAGCCAGATTAAATAAAATAACGACTTCTCCAACCTTATACTTTTCTCCAGAGTGCCGTGGTTCATTGTTTATTAATGTGTTTCAGCGGCATTTACCGACCGCTGCAGTGCTGGCTGCTCTTCCACGGGAGTTTATTCTCCCGTTAGCTCCGGGTTAGCTCACACGGCTCTAAAGTATTCACTGTCTGACTGTCACACAAGCAGCTGATACATATCCCCAGTTCCCCTTAAGTGAATGTGTGTCAGTCTGAATTGACGCTGTTTGGCATCAGAACGCTGTTATGAAAGTGTCTCTGGTATAACATGGGTGATGTTAGCATAGCAACCGAAGCTAAACTGACTACTTGCTAAGCCGTTTTCTACAGGCACATTTTACCGGCGTATTTTTCATTATGATTCTACTTGTGATAGTCGGACATGACAACCTGTGCAGCCCATGTATTGATTCCATCCGATAGCTGCTATAATAAAAAACAAAACGTCTGCCTGCTCTCCACAATGATCAATAACAGCGAACGGATGGTCAAAATAAGGTACAAATAAACAGAATCACACGAAGCCTGGTTAGTGTTGCCTGACTATAAAGTGTTTGTTTTTTTATAAGTGTGTGGTTGCCTTCTAGTCACTTTACTCAGCGCTACTGCTTGTAGGCAGGCATGACGAGACTCTTCAGTCGACCCATGTTCAGGGGAGGTGGGTTTAGTTTCCTGCACGCCTCGACGTAAGAGAGACGTAAGCGACGCCGCCTCTTAGCTCCGAAGCTCTTGCTTCTAGACCGACAATTTTTTGGAGCTGGAAGTGAACCGGATTCCGGAGCTAAGAGGCAGCGCCGCTGCGGTGTGAAGTAAAAAGATATGATTCTACACTGTATTGAAGTAAACATGTATTGTTTTGAATTGTATTTTAGTGAACATGTATTGTTTTGAATTGTATTTTAAGTGAACATGTATTGTTTGAACTGTTTTAGGTAATCACAACGGGTTTTGATAATAGGAATGTTATTCTCACTTTTAAACTCACTGACCCAGAGATTTTGTGTTATACACACACATTTTCCCTTCACCCCAACATACAGATGTTGGTTTTAAGGTAATTATGCACCCCTTACTTTATGGGTGCACTAAAGTTAAAATGTCGGAGGAGGGGTAGTTTATGTGAAAAAACCCCATGAGAAGGGAATGTGGTGAAGATAAGGTAGAGATAAACGTTGACCTTTGACCTAGTGAACTATAGGATCTCACTTTCTGGCTAGAACTCTGATTGAACCCGACCAGATGTGAATCCAACCAGTAAGAACACTTGGGGGAGGTGAGCAGTTTACACAGCTCCTCCCCAGGGGCTCTCTAATTCGCTGTCGAATAAAAGGGGGAGGGAACAAGTCAACACATCTCCGCCCCAAAATTGAGTATGAATACTATTGTTTTTGAAGGAAAAAGGGCTTTTTGGTTGGGTGAGTTGGTTTGTCCTGATATATGTGTCCGCATGGCATCCCTAAACTTAAAGTCAATTGCTTTTTGTTTGATGAGTTGGTTTGTCCTGACACTTTTATCCGCATGGCATCACCAAAACCAGGAAGTCCGGAGTACTCTGTAAAACCTGTATATTTGTTCTATTTTCTACCAGTAAACTCAGATAATTGTTATAACTTTGATTCCGGTGTTTTCAATTCCTTTCTGATTTAATAGAGACCAGCCTCATTCAACGAACGGCGCGGAGAGGGCAGATAAGTGTCCAACTCCAACAGGTGTGAACAGGAAAAACGGTACTTTTCAGGCTCTAGCTCCGAGCCGGTGCTGAAAACGCGTTGGTGTGAAAGGGGCATGAGTGACAAGCTTACAGTTAGTGAAGTAACACTTTTTTTTTGTGAGTCACGACCTGGCTGTTTCATTCTAACATAACGCTGCAAATGTTATTGTTTCCACTCGGACTTCAATACAGCTACACCATTGTTTGGTTTCCATGGTAACGCATCTCTTTAGTACAACTCTACCCTCTGCTCACTCCTTTCCTGTAAATTAAACTATACAGGTCCAGCCCACACATATGACAGCGCAGTTGCTCCATCATTCCATCTCTTTTTTTTCCTGCTCAATACGCTCCTTGGCCCGGGACACACATATTTATTTAGATATGTTTTAAACAAGTTTAAATAAAATATGCATAGTAATTTAATAAATCCTTCCAACACACATTGTAAGAACAGTTCTGTTTCATATGAGTGTTGAGAGCTATATCCATAAATCTCTTAATTTTGCCCTCAAAGTGCACCAGATTGATGCATTTAACTTCAATTTAAAGAAAAACATCTTCTGTTGTAACAACAATAACATTATAAATAGTAACATAGCTGAACATGGTATTGCACATTTAGCTTTGAGTGTTACTGACCTGAGATGTTTTTATTACATGAATTAAGGTGACTGAGGCTTTTTAACATAGACTTTTCAGTGTCCCACATTTTGCACAGAACTGTCCCACATTAGGAAATGCAGATTGTCTGAGACAACTTGGCACTAAGAGTACTGATATGTCTACCATTTCTTTTATGAGTGTAATATGAGTTTTTACTACTTGTATTCCTACAATATTTCAAGTTTTACTGTGTTTGTTTTTTGTTACCTTTTAGGTATTTCAATACAAAGTAAAACAAGTACAGTGCGTATACTGCCTTCCTCTTTCCTCTGACTCCTGCCTGATGTCAGGCTGATCAGGGGCCTCATTTATAAAGCTTTGCGTAGGATTCACGTGGGAAGGTGGCGTACGCACGTCCTATGCCGGTTTCCCTTTATAAATCACAATCAACTCGAAATGCGGCGCAGCTTTTGCGGGCTTCACGTAACGCCCATATTTGCCTATAAATAGTCAAAGAAACGCCCCGTATTAATATTCATTCAGACTGACTGCAGGAAGAAGATCGCAGGAAATGCCGACAGAACAGCAAAAAAAGACATTTCACACCGAGTCAGATTTTGGTTCTTTTGGAGAGGTGGAGACAAGTAAATCATATTGTTTGGTGAATGCAGTTTGAACCAGAGTAGCAGCATGAAGGTCGGATCGTCACCAAAATAAATAAATAAGTGGTCCGATGTTCAATAACATATCCGTATTTATTTATTTCTCCAAGTTATGTTGTTGTGTGCACTGAGGAGTCTCAAACAATTTTTTGCAAAATAATTCTTCATATATGACATATATGACATATATGACATGAGAGGTAACATTATATTTATGGTATTATTTTCACGTTTCTCTCCATTCTTCCTTCTGCCAACGGTGTCACAGTTTTTCATCTCTCCTGTTTTAGTGCGTACGGATGGGTCAGAGTGTCCGTGGAGGACCGCACATTTTCCCGTCAAGTTTATTTTTTATAAATGTATATAATTAATATATAGCTCGAATAGCAGCTGTATGAAGGGGAACAGGAGAAAGTTAGGTAACAGTAGAGATGAAATTAACCAACTGTTTTCACTGCAAGACTCGTGCCTTACTAGCGTCTGGTGAGCAAAGAGAAAATGGTGTATCATGTGATGCAGCTCAACACAGCCCTTCTCCTGTGTGCAGGGAGCAGGAGCTCAAAGTGCACCAGGCCAGGAGGAGTCTGGAGGAGGCGCTGATGGCTGACGGCTTGGCTCGGGCCACCGAAAACACCCAGGAGCTGCTGGAGGGGAACAAGGCCTGAAGACAGACGGGTAAATGAACTGAATTATTAACCTGTTAACCTGTTATTCTTTTTTTTCACGAAACTATGTCTCAGGGCTTCTTAACATTTAATAAACTATGAATGTGTCATACCCACCTAAAGGGAAGAAACTCAGCTAACTGACGATATGAACCATTTTTACCGAAACAAAACACAAGTCTCACAAGAAGCGTCTAAATGAGCCCTGAACGAAAAATGCTAACGCACAGAACTCACGGTATAAATACTTTATTACTTATCGGAACTGCACAAACAAGATATCAGCAAGCAAGCTGAGATTCCACAGATTCTAGAAATATAAGTATCATCACTGTGCGATCAAAACTCGCGGCACGGGAAACAAACCCAGACAACACACAACGTAGCTTTACGGAGCAAAAATGGCAAATATGTCTTACCTTTTGCTGTTTCTGATCAAAAGTTGTGTTCAATGGCATTAAAACGAGAAAAACGCTGCTAAAGGTTAATCCAATGTGTCTATTTGACTTTGAAATGATTACTGATAATCCATCATTTCATTTTTGTCAAAAACTGAGATTTCATATTAGCTGCTATTAGCTGCTATTAGAGCTACAACCCAACTTCCCCTCGATTCTATTGGCTCTAGCGGTTAAAAAGAGATGTCAATCATCAAAATCGACCAAGGGGGGCCAGAGATAGGTCAAATTCACCCAAATGACCCCAGAAGTGTTTTATTTGTGCTAAATCTCTATAAAGGTCAAATTTAACTTGTTTTGCATCAATCTTGATACAGGGTACTTATTATATGTTATAGTTTGGATTCCTAAAGCTTTTAGTCTACTATCCCATCATTCAAGGGTAGTTTTCACCATAAGTAATGTGTTTTTTTTGGACGAACACAATCATTTAAATGTTTTTACTATGTTCAATCTGAATTTACTTTAAAATAAAAAAAATGTATATTGATTCTGACTCTTCTACATCCAACTCACAGGTTTATCATTGCCTTGAGAAAAAAGATTATTAATTTTCCCCTTTTAGAAGTGAAGTTATGGTCATTTGTTCTGCCAATATCATTTTCGAGCGTGAGACCTGGAAAACAGGCTCGGGGCTTAACAGATTAACAGGTTAAGTACGTCGTCTGCCTTAACCCTTTGGAGTCGACCATCACGCCGGCGTGATCAGATCACATGACCTGTTCAAGCCGGTGCCGCATAAAAACAACAGTCCGGACAACATTGCCGTGTGTTTCTGTCGAAAGTAATGGGTTGAAACTATATGCCAGTCTTTGTTTCATGCAAAAAGACCCAGTACACACCGAGATACGATGATATAAAGTTAATTCAAATATATTTCAAAAGTATGAAAAATGGAAGCACATATTTTAATATCTTCGCCGTATTTTATCATTTTACGAAATGGCAAATACTGGAAACTGTAGATCCTGCTCAACAGGATGTATGTGTGTGTGTTTCCGTCAAAAGTACTGGCTTGAAACTATATGCCAGTCTTTGTTTCATGCAAAAAGACCTAGTAAACACGGAGATACGATGACATGAAGTTAATACAAATATATTTCAAAAGTATGAAATGGAAGCACATATTTTAATATCTTCGCCGTATTTTATCATTTTACGAAACGGAAAATACTGGAAACTGTAGATCCTGCTCAACAGGATGTATTTACCAGGGAGGGGGTGAGGTAATCAGGTAAATGGAGTGATACGTAACGAGACGAAAAGCGACGAAGAGGGACGGCGGGAACCAAAGAGAGACGGCAGGAAATGGAAAGAGACGAAGATATATACGAAGACAGGCAGTTGGCGGCGGGAGACGAAGAGAGACGGCGGGAGACGAAGAGAGACGGCAGGAGACGAAGAGAGACGGCGATTGAAGTAAAGTGACAGACAAACATTGAGAATTTAGATATAGTTAGATAGATTTAGATAGATTTAGAGTTTTGAAGATTCAACTATGATGAAGAGAACTCTGAACGTGAGTCAAGCTATAAGCTTGTTTTTTTACATGGAGGAGGAGGAGGAGGAGCAGCCTGTGATGTTGCCCTCTGTGTCGTAGTTGACAGAAACTGCTTTGAAGCGTGGCACAGATAAAGACAGAAAAAACTGATTTTTTTACATAATGTGTATATATATATTTGTATTATATAATAACACTTTTGCCTTATCAGAATGAAATCCAATGTACATTATTTAAGCTTTTAAATGTTTTGTTGTGCCTACTGTGTTACTGTTGACAGAACTTGAGAAATGAGGAAAAAACGCCTATGGATTGTTGGAGCAGAACACCTAGGTGGTGGCTAAAAGCCCCCCCCCCCTCTGCTACGCGCCGTTCGTTAGATGAGGCTGACTCTATTTAATAAAGAAAGGAAATGAAAACACCGGAATCAAAAGTTATAACAATTATCTGAGTTTACTGGTAGGAAACAAAACACGTTTACAAGTTTTACAGAGTACTCCGGACTTCAGGTTTCTACCGCTGTGCGATACAGGTATCGGGATCAGCTAGTCAGCAAACAAGAAGCATTTTACATACAAAAACAACAGAATTCATATCCATATTTTGGGGCGGAGATGTGTTGACTTCTTCCTTCCCATTTTACTCCGAAGTGAATCAGAGAGTCCGTGGGGAGGAGCTGTGTGAGCTGCTCACTCCCCCAGGTGTTTCTACTGGTTGGATCCACATCTGGCCGGGTTTAATACAGCGAATCAGAGTTCTGGGAAAAAGTATGTTTTCTTCTTGGATTTGAAAGTTCACAAGGGCATAGTCACTCTTATCTCTACACTGATATTCACTCCCTTATTTTCCCAACAGGTTTTCACATAAACTGTTCTTTCTCAGACAATTAAACCTTGTGCACAGATATAATGAGCCCAGAAAGAACCTTGAAAAGAATATGTTTGTGTGCTCTTAGTAGAATGAGGTGTATGTGACCTCTGGGTCAGTGAGTTGCAAGTGAGAACACAATATCTATATATGTGATTACTTAAAACAGTTCAAACAATACATGTTTACTAAAATACAATTCAAAATAATACATGTTTACTTCAATACAGTTTAGAACCATATATGTTTACTTCATAACCCATCATCCAAGGGTAGTTTTCACTATAAGTAAAACACATTGGACGGACACTATAATTTACAGTTTTTTACTATGTTCAATCTGAATTTTCTTTACAATAAAAAACATCTATATTGATTCTGACTTTTCTACATCCAACTCACAGGTTTATCATTACTTTGAGAACAAAGATTATTAATTTAACCCTTTTAGAAAGGAAGATATGGTCATTTGTTCTGGGAATGTCATTTTCGAGCCTGAGACCTGAAAAACAGGCTCAGGGCTTAAGAGGTTAACAAGGTCCTCAACCCGTGGACAACATCTCCAACTTCTTCACCACCTCAAAGTGTGAATCCTTCTTCTCATTCCTCTAAAGCAAAATCGAAATAATACACCGGAACCTGCCTCCGCTCCTCCTTCCAGGCACCCTTTTACAGCCTTCAGCCAAATTACCTCACTGGACATAGTTGCCCAAGTCACCGGCATGAATACCTCAACCTCCATCCTGGACCCTATGCCCTCCACCCTTGTCAAGGCCTGCCCCCCCGAACTACTTCCTCTGATCACCACAGTCATTAACTCCTCTATGTCCTCTGAAACTCGCAGCTGTCTCTTACTCAAAAAAACTGGACTCAAACCTGACTCCCTCAATAACTACTGGCCCATCTCTTGCCTCCCATTCCTGTCAAAAATCCTGGAGCAAACTGTTGCCTCCCAACTGAAAACTCACCTGGACTGCAATAACCTTCATGAACCTTTTTAATCTGGTTTCCGTACTCGCTACAGCCCAGAATCTGCCTTACTCAAGGTCACCAACGACATTCTCCTCTCTGCTGACTCTGGTTCCCTCTCAATTCTCATTCTCCTTGACCTAACCGCCGCATTTGACACTATCAATCAATCCATCATCATCACCCGCTTACAGTCTTCCATTGGCATAACCGGCACTGCCCTCTCCTGGTTTAAATCCTATCTCCTTGACAGACATCAATGTATCTCCTTCAAGAACTCAAAATCCCCCACAGCCCCCTTCAATCATGGCGTCCCTCAGGGTTCTGTACTTGGTCCCCTTCTGTTCATCATCTACATCCTCCCAATTGGACAAATCCTCCATCAACACCAACTCCAGTTCCACTGTTATGCCAATGACACACAGCTGACACACTATTTCTGGTTGCAAAACAATTTTCTAAAACTCAACTGCGACAAATTGGAACTCATAATCATCGGCCCAAACTCTCTTACCTGCTCAACCCAGGATTTTTCACTTACCATCGACTACTATCATTCTGGACCCCACCCTCAATTTCCTCCCTCATGTTAACCAGGTCACAAAAACCGCCTTCTTCCACGCATCAGAAACTCTGATCCATGCCTTCATAACATCCCGACTGGATTACTGCAACAGCATTCTTTATGGTTCTCCTGCATACATTCTCAAAAAACTTCAGTATTTTCCAAACTCAGCTGCCCGTATGCTCACCTCCACCCGACACTCTGACCACATCACCCCTAGCCTCCAGGACCTCCACTGGCTCCCCATCAAACACTGCATTGACTTTAAAATCTTACTATTCACTTTCAAAGCCCTAAACAACCTTGCCCCCCCCCCCTACCTCAGTGACCTCATCCAACCACACACCCCCACCCGTCGCCTCCGGTCTTCTGACGCTAACCTTCTGCAGCCCATCAGAACCAAGCTCCGGACCTGGGGTGACAGGGCCTTCTCAGCAGCCTCCTCCCCCCACCGCCACTTCCGATCTGCCAATACTCTCCAGCATTCAAAAAACAACTCAAAACTCACCTCTTCACTTTTGCCTTCAACTCCTAATCCACTAACCCCTCACCCCTACTCCACCTAGTTTAGCACTTTTTACTTTTGTTGTTATTTTTCTTCTTTACTTGTAAAGCGATTTGAGCACCAGGAAAAGCGCTATATAAATAACATGTATTATCATTATTATTATTATTACATGTATATCGCAATGTGCAAAAGAAAATAGCATCTCGTCCGGTGTGAACGTACCTTTACCCATCTTTTTTTTGGGTTCCACATTCTTCTTAAAATGTACAAATCCACACGATTTGTACATTTTCTTCTTGATCAAGTTTCATGAGATTACATCGTCTAAAAATATATAATTGATATGACAGTGTCCAACATGTCTTAATGGAAGAAATAACATATTACACAGGTAAACCCCTACAGTTCTGATTAAAGAGATGATAGCCCACATAAGCATTTTGTCATGGTAACACAACTGCTCTCAGGCAGGCGAGATGAGGTGCACATCTGTAAACAGAATGGGAGAAAAAGAGATGAAATAACTGATTTTAAAATGTACCCCCTAGCTCAGGTTTCACCCACATATAAATCCAAATTGGAATGTATATGTAGCATTGTGAGAGGCATAAAAAGGCCTCATCTCGTCATTTTGACTTTTAAATTAAGGGAATTTTTTGCACTTCACATATGCCGTTCTTGAACCTCATGAAACCTCGTTCTACAGATTTAATCCGATCAACTTGAAATTGAGTCTGCACCATCTGAAGATTTCTTATTGCAATATCAAGGGATTTAAATTACTGTTACACCCCTAACACTTCATATACAATATATATACAATATATATATATATATATATTAGGGCTGGCAAAAAAAAATTATCGCCACAAATTATTTTAACGCGATTAACGCATGTGTATTTTTTGTCCTCGGCCGCCCCGTAGTTTCAGAGCGCATCAAGTTTAAAATACCATCTACAAGCTGATGCTGACAGCCCCGCTCCTGCCGCCCGCTTGTGGCAGACCACACTTCCACGCTCACCGGCAGGCCCGGACTGGCCATCGGGAGGACCGGGAGGGTGTGTGTATGTGTGGCGCGAGCGAGGCACACCTTACGTGTTGTTATTGTTGTTGTTAGCATCTGGTGCTAGCTAGCTGCGCTAACCGATATAAGGAGCTGTTTCAATTAAAACAGAGGAGCGTCATTTCGCCGACAACTGCGCCGAGCACTTGACTTTATGCAGGTAGCCAGAC
Source organism: Lindbergichthys nudifrons (assembly GCA_943590975.1). Classification (NCBI taxonomy): domain Eukaryota; kingdom Metazoa; phylum Chordata; class Actinopteri; order Perciformes; family Nototheniidae; genus Lindbergichthys; species Lindbergichthys nudifrons. The sequence goes on along the minus strand of CALSBW010022822.1, from coordinate 34,684 downwards.
AGTGGGACAATGTACGAAAAGTCAGCACACTCAGCACGGATAGTGCGCGCAACATGATTGCAGCGTCCAGGCAGCTCCCGTTCGAGCATATATGCCTTGAGCTGCACTCATGTTGCGCGCACTATCCGTGCTGAGTGTGCTGACTTTTCGTACAATGTCCCACTGTCTGGCTACCTGCATAAAGTCAAGTGCTCGGCGCAGTTGTCGGCGAAATGTCGCTCCTCTGTTTTCATTGAAACAGCTCCTTATATCCGTTAGCGCAGCTAGCTAGCACCA
>CALSBW010022822.1:1415-18820 GCA_943590975.1 Lindbergichthys nudifrons | reverse complement strand
TGTGTGTGTGTGTGTGTGTGTGTGTGTGTGTGTGTGTGCTATCAGTCAGCTCGATTGCCACGATTAAGCTGCAGATTATCAGGGTTTTCTAATTATTCGGAAATAATTAAGACTGTACTGAGGATTAATCAGACTGAAACATAAAATACTGAAACACTGAAATAATTATTCAGAAACATTAATAGGCTGAACAGTGAAACAATGAAACATCAGACACAGAGCTAATCATACTAAATAGTGTATAATGAAGTCTGTCTGGTTGTTTTAACAACACCTGAATTATCCTTGTTGAAGACGGAGGAGTTAACCTCTTAAGCCCTGAGCCTGTTTTTCAGGTCTCAGGCTCGAAAATGACATTCCCAGAACAAATGACCATATCTTCCCTTCTAAAAGTGTTAAATTAATCATCTTTTTTCTCAAAGTAATGATAAACCTGTGAGTTGGATGTAGAAAAGTCAGAATCAATAGATGTTTTTTATTTTAAAGAAAATTCAGATTTTACATAGTAAAAAAGTGTAAATTATAGTGTCCGTCCAAAAAATCTTTTTTACTTATAATGAAAACTACCCTTGGATGATGGGTTAGTAGACTAAAAGCTTTAGGAATCCAAAGTACAACATATAAGTACCCTGTATCAAGATTGATGCAAAACAAGTGACATTTTACTTTTTTAGAGAGGTTTAGCCAAAAACACTCTACCTGGTGATTTGGGTGAAAATTGTTTTTCTTTCATATCTCTGGAACCCATTGGTCGATTTTGATGGTTGACACCTCTTTCTGACCGTTAGAGCCAATAAAATTGAAGGGGGAGTCCCCCACACACTCATTGTGAAACAAAAAGGTGGGGGCTTTGCGCATGTAATTTTGCATTAGAGTGAAGCTACAGTCTAGCTCTGACATCTAGAAACGTAAAAACATGGATTATCCGTTTTATTGCTCATGGATTATCAGAAATCATTTCAAAGGGATCTATGTCCCACACATTGGATTAACCTATGGATTAACTTCAGCAGCGTTTTTATCGTTTTAATGCCATTGAAGACCACTTTGGAGAGACTACAGAGCCAAGGTAAAAATGTTAGCATTTTTAGCCACCTAGCATCACCTGTTTTGATGTCTATTTTTGTTTATAACGTCGCAAATTCGTATAATTCAGTGATAATGAGGGTACCCATCGATTCTGTGTCACCTCACGATGTGAATCGATGTCATGGATGTAGAGAAGAGATAAATAATAAGGTTTTGTGAGTGATTTTCAGTGCAGTAATCTGTTAGCATTTTTCGCTCGTTGCTAATTCAGAGGCTCAGTGTTAGCATTGTGGGTTTTCTTAAAAAAAAAAAAAGATCAGTTAGATGAGTTTCTTCCCATTACATGGATATAAAACATTCATAGTTTATTAAATGAACACGCCCTCAGACACTGTTTCCTGCAAGATGTTGCGGCAGTGCCCCGGTACCGGGGTCTCTCGTGCTTAACAGGTTAAGAACATCCGCTGGTGCGTCATAAATACATCGGATAGTGTCAGTGCAGTCGGATTCTCCTGAAGCCTGGTCGTATCTTCCTAAATCCTTTTGAATTCTCCTAACCACTATTCCTTAATCCCGTGACGTTTCACACAGAGGACTAGTGCATAGGAAAAGACAATAGGAGCTGATTTTTGGACAATTTGACCGAAACCAAAGCGTCGGGCGTCAGAGAAATCACCATAAAGGGAGACAGGAAGTAAACACTAACATGAACAGCAGAAGAAGAAAGAGGGTGGGTGTTTCTCAATATCGAGGACGCTTCCTTGGTAGGACATGTCTTCAGAGTCTCATCCTTCAGCAGCGAGGCAAGAATCCTTCCTAGCCTCGGAAAACGAAGAATGGTGGAACAGGCTATCAGGTGTGCGTCATATGTGAGGCCCCGCCTTAAATGAAGCGTGATTTCCGCCAAAGATTTTGGAAATTGGTCCGTGCGCAAAGCATTGTGGGGATTTTAAGACCGCGGAGGATACACATGTGCAGCCTCGAAATTTCCCGCAACGAAGGACTCGGTAGAATTCCAAGTAGCCTGGACATTGGAACAGTCCTTCGGCGGGACTCGATGACGTAGCATCCTTGAAATAGTGGCTCTGGAGGAGCCTTCCTCGAAATTGAGAAACACCCAGACAGAAAGAAAACACTAACATGAACAGCAGAAGAAGACATACAGGAAGTAAACACTAACAGGAACACAGTATGGGCTCTGCAGTGTTTAAGGACATGTTAGTGGAACAGAAACTATGAACAGACTTGGACAGTCACAGAATACCTCGAACAGTGCTGTCGTCATTTTAAGTTACGCTTTGTGGCGAACAAAGGTATAGAGGTCTTGGTGAATTTTCCAAAAAGGTCAAAAACAGTTGTATTTGGATGGAATTAATATATAATGATATTTCAATTAAATAAAATGTGGTACCTGAGAAAGGTCAAATGGCACTGATGGTAACCAAATGTACCCAAAGGTGAGTCCGCCTGGACCTACCTGTGCCAACATATTCTAAAAAATGTCAAGTTTCACAAAATGTGCTTCTATCCTGACACAGGGTGCTTATGATATATGTGGTTTGGATCCCTATAGTTTCTACTATTCCATCATTCAAAGGTGGTTTTCACTATAAATAATGTGTTTTTTTTAGGCGGAGATTAGAATTTTCTATGTTCAATCTGAATTGACTCTGACACAGCAACATCTATATTGATTCTGACATTTCTACAGCCAACTCACAGGTGTATCATTGCTTTGATAACAAGATTATTCATATACCCTTTTTAGTTGTGAAGATATACTCATTCATTCTGGGCATGTCATTTTCGAGCCTGAGGCCTGACAAATAGGCCCAGTGCTTAAGAGGTTAGAGTATAAACTGACACTGAGGATTTCACAATCCTCGCTTAAAGGTTGGCACAATTGGTCTAGAGGAAATACATTTTATCATGGCGGCACTGAATATGGGAGTGACAGTATATGCTGTACAGCTAAGCGAGGCAGACATGCTGATCTCTGATATCACTCCTGCTCTCCTGCTGTGTGCTCTCTCCATGCTCCTGTTTCATGTATAATTAAAATGTGTGTGCAGGCAAAAGGCGTCCGCAGACAAGTGGTCCTAATTGTAGCCCCGCCCCCCTCATTAATGCAGCAGCAGGGAGGAGGTGTCAAGGGGTTAATGGAGAAGCTAATGATGAGCATGGAGGCTCTCCACATTAATTGGACTCTTTGTGTCCACAGGCTTACGTTTACTGTGCTACAGGAGAGAAGAAAGGAGACAGAGAGACAGTTAGTTCTGTACATGGTTTTATCAAGACAAGGCAATATGGGTTTAATAGAGAGGGACAGAGTTTTGTTCTCCTAATTATATTCACACTTAATCTTTTAGTAGAAAAACATCAGGATAGACATAAATGCTCACACACACTCTTGTGTTGGTACTTCTATACTTGTGAGGGCCCTCTCTCACATAATGAATCCCCTACCCTTTCATTGTACAACACAGGGTCCCTTAATGCTACAGTAACAGTACATTTTTTATGTTGAATTGTGAATGATGAAAATCTATCAAGTCAATCCATTTAAAAAATATCTCCTTAAATGGAAGTTAGTTTCCATGTTTTAATGTTATTTACATAGTCTGTGCTCAGAAATGTTATGAATGAAAAACAGCAAACAAACAGAGCCTAACATTCACTGTATTATAGTGTGTATAAAATACTTATTTTTTCCTGTGGCGCAAACAGGCTTCCATACTATACAGAGATGTTGTATGAGAAACCAATGTGATTTTGCAACATTGAACAATCTAAATCTATTCTAGTAGACCTCAACAATCGAATTATGATCAGTAGAAATGGCCATGTCATGGGACCTTTAAAGTAAATAGAGTGGTGCTGTGACGAGTCCTAAAACCCAGAAGTGAGTTAGCATTTTAACACTACCGGTTCCCTCGTCTCAGAGTCAATGGGATTTCTCCATAGGATTTTGGAAAATAGCTGGCAATAAGGTCTGTGGTTGACACAAATTTAAGAGATGGATCACCTTTTGTTCTACAACATTAAATACATCAGCAGTGACCCCACTGGTGATTTTTGAAGAGTTTACGTGTCTGAAAAACGATGGTTGTTAACAAGTGGCTGTCGAGGACGTTGTATGTCATTACGTCGAACACGTAAAAACTCCCGCTAAGTTTGTTTGCCCCTGTTCTGCTTGAAATCAAGAACATGCGCGCTTGCAAACTGTTAAAACAAATGCTTCAACTTGTACAATTTTGAATCTGTATTTTTGAATATTGATCTTAAATTGGCGTGGCGTTGAAGTCGTGCGACCCTGCTGTAGATCGTTTATAGCATAACGTTAGCATTTTGCTTCTGGCGATTAGATTTATGATTAGAAAATTATAAAAGTAGGGTAGACATGTGGATATTATGCGGCTGAACAAAACGTGCATTTATCAAACAGGTTCATTTTCCACATACCTTATTTCGAGCTATTTTCCAAAATCCTATGGTGAAATCCCATTGACTCTGAGACGAGGGAACCGGTAGTGTTAAAATGCAGTCTCGTCATGCCCACGCAAAGCCAACTCAAAAGCCCCACACAACTTCATTATTTTGGATAAAATATGCCTGTTTTTATCCACCTCCTCATTGCGTTTCCTCACCGCAATCCTGTGGCCGTCTCTTCCAGTTGCGTAGCAGTTGCTTACTTGTGGCCATAAAACAATAGCCCCTCCGGTAGTAGTTTTGAGGACGCTGATTGGCTACATTTTATGACACACGTTCATATCTTGAATCAGCAATTGGCTAACCTGCTACAGACACCCGCCTCCGTGGGGCGATTTCTCCATCGCCCCAGAACTGAACTTCAGTCATACAGGGTTACTAGGAAAAGCATATATATTGCGCAAATTATTTTAAAATCATATTTTACACATATTTCTGGGTGCATTCCATATTTTAAACACACAAATATTGACAATTTCTATAATTTGTATTATTATTATTATTATTATTATTAATAATTTTTAATAATTTTTGTGTGTGGTGTAGGGAGGGCGGCACCCTATTGCCCCCTATTGGCCAGCCGCCACTGGTCCCCGGTGTGTAAGGAGACTCACAAAGTGTCAGAAAATACAACCCTCTCTATTTTCCTCCTTACACACATCTCTAAAAACGGGGGTACAACGGAGCTGATCCAGACTGCTATTACACCCACACACACTGCCCAATTATACATTTTATGAAGGAGATGTCAGGTCACCAGGGCACATGATGTGTGTCTATTTCTGCTCTGCTTAGATGAGCTCTGTGTGTGTTATTTTTTTTATTTTCATGTCCGTTTAGGGGCTCTGTAGGTTTTTCTTAAACGACCTAAAACGTAACCAGTTTGAATAAACCTCTGAGTTTTCATTATGGCACTAGCTCTTTCTCTCTGTCTCTCTCTCTCTCCAGAAATCATGCTCTGATGGTTAATCCTGACAAACCAAAAGCAGAGCACACACGGGGTGTTTCTCAATCGCGAGTAAAGCTGCTTCAGAGCCACTATTTCAAGCATACTACGTCATCGAGTGCCGCCGAAGTACTGTTCCAATCTCCAGCATACTTGGAAATCTACCGAGCCCGGCGTACTCCGTTTGGAGAAATATTGAGGCTGCACATGAGTAGACTCCGCGGTCTTAAAATCCCCACAATGCTTTGCGCACGGACCAATTTCCCCAAATCTGTGGCGGAAGATGTAAGGCGGGGCCTCTCATATGACGCACACCTGTGCACTTGCTAGCGTGTTCCACTCTTCGTTTTCCGAATGCCAGGAAGTATTCTTGACTCGCTTCTGAAGCAAGATGCTCGGCAGACATGTGCTACCAAGCAAGCGTACTCGCGATTGAGAAACACCCACAGACTCTGCTGCTTCAGTGGGAGTTTGCTCAACCCTCCAGTTCAGGAAACCATTCTCAGGATGACATCACACCAGATATCTTTCAGCATGTGAAATTAGAACCATTTTGTAGAGCAACAGAAGCAACAATGGGACACCAACCACAGCCATAATGGCACCAGCAATATTAGCCATGACAAACGCCAGCTGCACAACTTCCAGTGCAACACCGCACAGCAGCAGCTATACGTTGATGTCTACCAGCTCAGAGCATCCAAAGCCTTGAATCCTCTCTGTGCATACTATACAACAACACTTACCTTCTCTACTTTTTCAATTCAGATATACTTCTTTTTAAAATAAAGCTGATTAAAATGATATATAAGAAAAGAACACAGAGACAAATTGCAAACTGCTGGACGGCTTGTGCTAACTTACTAACTCTAACTGTGCTCTTCCATGATTTGGGGTGATTGTGGTGTCAGACTGTGGTTAGTTTTAAGGAAGTCTTCAAGGGTTTTAATTAAATGATGATAATGTACATACATATGAAATAGAACAATTGCTTATTTAAGACACATTTTATATCTTGAAAGAACAGACATTTACATTTCTTGGACTAAAGTAAATAAATGATTATATTCACAATTATTTGTGTTTCCTTAAAATCTCCTGATTTATGACTGTGTTTGTGATGATTTTGACAATGATAATGATATATTATTATTATATTCTACAACGCAAAAAGCTCGACCTTAGCAGGGAAACTGAACAGCTAGCCTGGCTCAAAAAGTAAAATAATACACGTACCGAGACCTCTACAGTTCTCTAAAATTCTTTATATATCATTTGTTTAATCTGTTCATACTGTTACGAACCCACTAGGGATGAGTAAGATAACATACACCAGATGGATTTGGTAAGTATTATAATAGGGTTTAATGAGCAACAACAAAGGGTGCACAACAAAATGAGGTCAAAAGAAGCCTAAGCCAAACAAAGAAGCTAAAAGGGCGCAGGTCTACAGCTAATAACAGAAAGAGGACTCTAAAACATGAGCCTAGTTATCACACCTGAGATCACTTCCAATCAGCACTAATGGAAGGAGCTGCAGGAAAACACAGCTAACAAAAGAAACTAAACGCACCACTTTAAACACATATAACACACGACACTAAGCACATTTATCACACCAAACACAGTCTGTAGTGTCCACGACACAAGAGCAAAAGGTATGAGGCGTCTGATCGCAGCAGAGCCTCCCGAGTGATAATTGTCCCCAGGCTTTGTAGTAATCTCCGGAAGGTGTGCTCTGGGATTGCACGGGGATTGGAGAGCGTCGGGCCTGGCGTGCTCCAATCAGTGTCTTCGGAGGAGGACCAGGAGATGACAGCCAACGACATTGGGGCAACCACACAGCTCATTTACATATTACACACAGCTGCAAACAATCTCAGACAGGTTAACGAGCAGACAGAAACAGCAGCCGTAACAATACACAAACCATGGTTTTTAAAAACAAACAATATATCTGTTGCTTTATGGGAGTTACTTGCTGCAACTGGTTTAGTTAATGAGATTTAACCTCTTCGGGGGGGCTCCCCCGAAGACAACACACAACTTCACTTTACGTGGCCAAAACGGCAAATACGTCTTACCGTTGCTGTTTTCTGATCAAAAGTTGTGTTCAATGGCATTAAAACGCATATACGCTGCAGAAGGTTAATCCAATGTCTCTGTCTCCCTTTGAAATGATTATGGATAATCCATAATCATATTTATGGCAATAAGCCTAGTTTTCAGTTTTCAGAGCGTAACATAGCTTTCGGTTTGGGCAAACTGCGTGCGCATCACTCTCACTCCTCAATGGTAACGTGTAGGTGGATTTAGGAACTCCCTCTCAATTATATTGGCTCTATCGGTTCAAAAGAGGTGTCAATCACCAAAATCGACCAATAGGTTCCAGAGATATGGCAAATACACCCAAATGACCCCAGAGGTGTTTTTTTTCTTCTAAACCTCTCTAAAATCATGGAAAAATGATTGAAATTTCTCTGTTAATCTCCAAAAACAGCCATAAACCTCAGGTTCTTTTTAATGTCCTCAACTCTATCATTAATCCCTGTGATGTTTCTTCTATTGTCCCATCGACTACTCTCTGTGATAAGTTTCTTACATTTTTTATTGAATAAGTATCTGCTCTTAGGCTAGCCCACACTAGTGCTACCCCAGATCCTGCTCCTTTTCTGTGCCCTGCTGTCCTCGACCACTTTGAGCCTGTATCCCTCTCTTCTCTCTCGGATGTAGTCAAGCTGTAGGCCGACAAACTGCACCTCAGACAGCATTCCCTCTCGCCTTCTCAGTGATGTTTTTGATTCAGTTGGAGCAAGTATTTTATTACTTTTAAACACCTCTCTTAGCTCAGGATGTGTCCCAGCTGCCTTCAAACATGCCGTGGTTAAGCCACTACTTAAAAGAAAAAATCTCGACCCCTCCATTCTCACAAATTTTAGGCCCATCTCCCAGCTACCTTTTTTATCAAAAGCCCTGGAGTGAGTAGTCTACGCCCAGCTGCAGTCTTTTTTAACTATTGTTAGAAATCAAAATCAATATTCAATGACGTAATTTAGGTTAAACGCACAGTAAGCTTTGTCGTAGCAGTTTTAAAATCAGCTGGGGTCTAGAGAGAATAATCAGTTAGGTGACAAACGTACAGCAACACAATGTTCGTACCCCCTCTGGCACTGTATGCAAAACCATCTCACCCTACAAGAGAGTGAGATATACACAGACACAGTATGCAAAACCTCACCCCCTAAACGCGTCTGTTGATCACACATACATTTAAGATTCACTCTCAGAGAGATGACCTAATCAGAGAAACTAAGACAATGAGAAAGAGGAGGGAAGTTCCCTCCATACGTGACCGCCCACCATTGATGAGGAGGAGTCACCACTGAGATATAGAGAGAGGTGAGGGGGCTCTGGACAGCACTTCTTCTTCTTCACCACGAGACTTCACCCCTTCACCCCGGCGAGGCAACAGCTGCTCTGTCTCTCCTCTTACCCTCTGCTTGTTGTATCATCGTGCCATTTAATTAAACTCATCCAATTTGAACCTTTTCGGAGACTCCATTAGTCTCTTCATTCTAAGCTTCTCTCCTGGGCGCGAGAACAACGAATACTTCTAACAATTGGCAACCACGACAGGACCTCGTCAACCCGGGAGAGAACTAACCAAGCCAGCTGTTCAACGGATCCGCGGCCCTCCGTCAGACAACAAGAGCTCACACACAGTGGTAAGAAGAACTGGTTAAATCAAATCTTCACTAGCTTATGCAGGAAACTTTAGGTTTGTGTGTTTAATGGCGGCCAGCGGATCCGGAGAATAACTGTGCATTTAATGTTAAACAAGCTAAATTAAGAAGCATAGACAAAACGTGGCGCTATTTTAGGGCAAGCAGGGATGAGTCTATTTTTCCTTTCTTTGTTCATTCACTAACACTGCATGCTTTTAACCTGTTAAGCACCTAGCCTGTTTTTCATGTTTCAGGCTCGAAAATGACATGCCCAAAACAAATGACTACAACTTAACTTCTAAAAGGGTTATATGAATTATTTCTTTTATCAAAGCAAGGTTACATCTGTGAGTTGGATGTAGAATGTCAAAATCAGTATAAATGTTTTTTATTTTAAAGAAAATTCAGATTTTACATAGTAAAAAACTGTAAATTATAGTGTCCGTCCAAATATTATTTTTTACAGATAGTGAAAACTACCCTTGGATGATGGGTTAGTAGACTAAAAGCTTTAGGAATCCAAAGTACAAAATATAATAAGTACCCTGTATCAAGATTGATGCAAAACAAGTGACATTTGACCTTTTTAGAGAGGTTTAGCCAAAACCACCCCACCTCTGAGGTGATTTGGGTGAAAATGTTTTTTTTTCTATATCTCTGGCACCCCTTGCTCGATGTTGATGGTTGACACACCTTTCTGACCGTTAGAGCCAATAGAATCGAAGGGGGAGGCCCACATACACACTCATTGTAAAGAGAAAAGGTGGGGGCTGCGCGTCTGGAAATCTAAAGCAGAGTGGAAGGATCTCTCCTTTTGGAATTTGGAAACTAAAAAGCAGTTTTATTGCTTATGGATTATCAGAAATAATTTCAAAGAAGGCACAGATACATAGGATGAACCTATGGATTAACTGCAGCATCGTTTTTTTATCGTTTTAATGCCATTGAAGACCAGTTTTGACCAAGGTAAGCCATGTTACCGTTTCTAGCTACACAGCTACACATGTTATGATGTTTATAGCGTCGCAAATGTTTATCACTGAGTGTTGAGGAGGGCACCACTAGATTCAGTGTCTCCAGGACACCAAAAACGAGTGGTTGGCTGTGCATCTAGGATAAGTAATAAGGGAGTTATGAGTGAGTTTAAGTGCCGTTAAAAATGTTCGCTCGTGGCTAATTCAGAGGCTGAGTGCTAGCATTGTGTTTTTTTTTTGGAAAAAAAAATTAAAAAGATCAGTTAGCTGAGTTTCTTCCCGTTACATGGATATAAAACATTCATAGTTTTATTAAATATTAAGATTCCTTAGACGTCGTTTCCTGCAACGGCCAGGCCGTGCGTAACAGGTTAACAAAACTTTGAAAACGCTTTGGGTGTTAAAATTGCTTCGGGCAATAAAATTGCTTAGGGCAATACATTTAAAAACGCTGTGGGCGCTAAAATTGCTTCGGGCAATAAAGTCGTTTCGGACGGCAGAGTGATTATACTATTGTGTGTTTTTACCAGACATTGCGGGTGGATTACGACAGGAAGTGCGGCATTCGTGCGTTGGATGACGATATTCTAATAGTGTTTGGATAGCGTCCCATTTTGTCCCATTATATTGCGTGTTTAAACAGCAACAGAAAATCACCAGACTATAAAGTCAAATATTACGTCATTGGCCGATGACGTAAGGGCTCCTCATGTTAAAATAGGATATCTCTAGGATAAAGCCCATATTCATAGTAAACTAGATAGAAATGTTGTTATTTTGTATATAAAGTGTAGTTTTGTGTTGTATTTTTAAACTTTGCCCTACCACACCAGTGTTTCCATTTTGTCCATTTAAAGATCACCCGCCATTATTTAATCTCATCAGTGAGAACCACATGGTGTACTTTCAACATCTCTTTGTTCTGGGGGTCAGAGTTTGAAATAATCAGTAGCCATCTTGTTTTGACCTAATTTCAAACAAAACACAGGGCAGTTGCCATTTCGTGAAATGCAAATTCAAAGGACTCCTTTGTTCTTTGTAATCCATGTGGTTTCACTCCCATGAGGCCAAGTCCTTTATCTGACCTCCATCGTGTGAAGAACAAACCATTCTTCTTGTCTCAGTTGGATTTAGTCTTTTGCTAAATCAGGTTATATATACATATTGTTGTTGGACTTTGGTGGTTGTAAACAAGGATTATTATATTTTCTCAGCAGTGTTTTCTCAGACTGGATTTTAAGCCTTCCAATCTGATTTTTGAAATATTTGTGCTTGCAAATGTGTTTTGGCTTGTTTATGCTTTACTGTTTAAATCATATTGTGTTTTTCCTTCCCATTTGATTTTTGAAATATTTGTGTTTGCAAATGTGTTTTGGCTGGTTTATGCTTTACGGTTCAAATCATATTGTTTTTCCTTCCTATTTCAAAGGTATTTTATTTTAGGAAAATAAGCTTCTTCTTGTTACATAGAAGTCAGTTTTAGAACAGCTACCTCTGCTGGCAGAAGCTGAAAACTACAACAGCGCACTCTGCTGGTTGTACAGAATTGTTGCAGAATTACAATTATATGCTGATGTTTATTTCTCACGTGTTATAGATAAACACATACTTCATCACACACAGATAGAATTACAGGTGGTTCCTGATTTTAAGATAAGAAACCTTACATAATAGTCTTTCAACCTAGACTGTAGAATATTCAACCACCATATTATTGAAGTAAACATAGTTTATGACATTTGCATAATCTCATGCACATACATTTTTATTTTTTACATTTCATAATTGTAATTATTAATTTACTTTATTAATTAAAAAATAATTAAAAAATAATAATAATACAGATTTAAGGTTAAGTACTGTTAACTACTGATGACATAGGATACTTTTATAAAGGAATACAAAGTTACTATTCAGAGGATTAGTAATACATCTTTGATAACTTAGTAATTTCATCCTAGTATTTGAGAAACATGTCACCAAAAGACACTAAGTTAAGAGCATTCGCAGTGCCAGGCTCAACTGCATATATCGAGGAAAGGGTAAACATCAGATCAGATGCTACAACATATCCAAATGATAGACAGAAGACATGGAACCAAATAGAGAAACTGTTTAAACAGTGGCAAACAAGAGGATTGATTCCAGCAGATGATCAACCTGGACCAACAAAAGCCCATAGAAGAGCAGTACTCGACTATGAACATGAACAATGCCTACAACAGCTAAATGTATGGAGGGAAGCTGAACAAAGGTTTATAAGAGTTACAAGTCTGATACTCCATCTGGAATATGCCAGCCTATTGACAGACAGCATAAATGTGGTCTGAGTAGCAGACCTGCCAGTGAGGGAAGACATAGTAGAAAAAACAAAAGACGCTCGAGTTGTCCAAACTCCAAAGCTGTATCTAAGCCTGGCCGAAGTCCCTCCTCCCTCCCCAAATGTTGGATTTATAGGAGAAGTCTTGCAGTTGAATGGAGTCTCCACGGACAAAAGTGTCAAAGAATTGGAGTATGAAGTAAGAGTGCTAACCAGTAAATCCAAACAGCTGATGGAAGACAACATACGATTAGAAGAAATCGCAGAAGAAAGACGACGAGAAAGAGAAACACAAAAGACAGAGTGGGAAGCACTACAACTAAGACTTTTGAAGATACAGGTAGCGGAGAAAGACACCGAGGCTTGTAGGAACAAGACAAGAAGAAGGGAGGAGAAGCTTTCAGAGATAGCCATAGAACCAGAGAAGGCAGGCCAGACACCTCCAACAATTCAAGCTCAGGAAGAACCAGAGAAGGCCGGCCAGACACCTCCAACAATTCAAGCTCAGGAAGAACCAGAGAATGCAGGGCAGACACCTCAAACAGTTCAAACTCAGGTAGTGCCTGAGATTCAGGTGCAGAATCAACAAAGAGGTGGAAGACGTTTCCGGTTTGAGGGATGTTACTGTTGCAGCCAAATGGGCCATTGGTCCAGAGATTGTCCGCAACACAAGATGCTACAAGTACTAGAACATTGCACCACACAGCAACAAGCCCCAAACAACGGCCCTCCACACAGTTACCCCAGGGGAGGTTTCCATGACTACAACAGAGGCAGGGAGTCCCAGGGATGTCAAAGAGGAACAGGATGTCCAAATATGAAGAAAGACATTTTGAAATCCAACCACATAGAGCCATATCTGTCACCACAGGGAGAAGAGGTGGAATGTTATTTAAAAAAATCATGACTAGCATTTGCATTTCAATATAAAACATCCACAGATTAGTAGAAGAACATTAAAACATAGTAGAATATTTAGCAGACTATTTTTGTAATTATGAGAAGGAAAGACATTACGAGTGATGTTGTTTCCCCACACAGAAAACTATTGTGTCCACACAGGTCAAGACTGGGTTTTTCACCAAAAATGGGGAGTACGATATCATGAAAGACATGGATCCATTAGTTCACTCATAGAAAATGCCCACATCACTAACAAAACACCAGCCGTGTTTCAGAGACTTTCACTTATCCCCAGAGCCAAAAGATCAGTTGAGCAACAAGAGGAGGAGTTAGAAATACTCGTTCCCAAAGGTGAGGAGGTTACAATCAAGATGATTCACCCCCCCTATATGCAGTTCTTGTATCAAATGATGAGATGGGTTTAAGTGATCGAGATATGTAAGTGATGGGGTTTTACAAATTAGGAGAATCTCCAAATACACTGGATCCATGTTTTAGTCTGTACCAGAAACACCCCCTGTTAAGACTATGGACAACCGACTGGTAACCTGAGCACAATTATTGAACAGTTATTACAGTAGAAACAGGGTACCAACCCACGAGGAAAACTGTGTATGAAAAAACTCTATGAACAAAATTCCCCAACAGATTGTGACGACATTGCACAGATGTATCCAGTCACAAAAGTTACTATTGCTCTAAGTAATAGTGAGATTTAAAATATTGGAGAATATATGGGGACGTCCTTTTATAGTGTGTGAAATATGTGGTGCTTGAAACATGTAAGTATTTCAATTTATAGAAGAAAATGGTTTCCTGAAAGAGTTATTTGGAGTAGACGAGTTACAGTGGGTGAAAACAAAGTTTAGGGATATAGTACAATTATTAGTAGACATTAATTGTGTTTGGATGGCATTTAACAACTAAAACAGATAGTATGATTAGAAAATAGAGTGGAGAAGGTTGGATTTATTTTACCTCAGTGTGTTAGAATTTCTATAGGTAATGCATCCCGAGACCTGGACCCTCTCTCTCTCTGCCTGTCAGACTGCTACGACCCCTATCAGACAAAAGACCTCACTACAGGAGACTCCTCCTCCTTCTCCATCGAACAGACAGAACCAGAGCTGAACCAACAACGACAAGACTCCATCCAGAACCATCTCCACCTGAGGCATCCAGAACCAGAACAGCATGCTGACATAAAGAGGCATACTCTCATCAGTCCCTCAGACAGGACATGAAGTTCCAAGCTGAGCCACGAGATTTGGCACAAGAGCAGAGTGTGGGACATGAGAGCAGAATACGCCCTCATACAACAGCGAAGAGACTGTAAAGAAGGAGATGAAATGCAAAGCAGTTGGGCCACTGAAAAGAGTAACAGCGGAAGGATTCAAGAGCTGATGGACTGAGGAGAAGACAGAACCTGAGGAGAAGACGGAACCAGAGGAGTTGGCAATGGTCTAACAGAATGTGATGGGGTCGTGGCTTGAGACGACAAGAGGAGGAGAAAAGGAAAACGGGAATGAGTGAGTTTATACATAAACACACTTATTCACAAACAAACTTGAATTGACTTGATAAATACGTAAAGACAAAAAGATTTATTAGCCATGAATTAACCTGTTAAGCCCCAAGCCTGTTTTTCAGGTTTCAGGCTCGAAAATGACATGCCCAAAACAAATGACTACAACTTCACTTCTAAAAGGGTTATATTAATAATTTCTTTTATCAAAGCTAGGTTACATCTGTGAGTTGGATGTAGAAGTGTCAGAATCAATATAGATTTTTCTCAGTCAGAGTAAATTCAGAAGGAACATAGCAAAAAAAGGTAAATTCTTACCTCCGCCTAAAAAAAAACCATTACTTATAGTGAAAGCCACCCTTGAACGATGGGATGGTAGACTAAAAGCTTTAGGAATCCAAAGTATAACATATAATAAGTACCCTGTATCAAGATTGATGCAAAACAAGTGAAATTTGACCTTTTTAGAGAGGTTTAGCAAAAAAAGTCCAGGCGGAATAAGCTTTGGGTACATCTGGTTCCATCAGTGCCATTTGACCTTTTTCAGGTACCAGACTATAAAAATCATTGTACTACATTGAATTATCACTATAGGTATTCATTCCATCCCAAAAAAAAAAAAAAATATTTCTAAAAAAATATATATATATTTAATTAAAAAATATATATATATTTTTTTTTATTAAATTTTTTTTTTAAATGTGTGTGTGTGTGTGGTAGTGTGTGTCAGGGCTTTCTGCTGCAGCTCCGGACTCATACTCATTTGTGAGCACATGTAAAAGAAATGAGCAAACTGTGTGTGTAGGTGTGTGTGTTGTGCTGTTCTCGTGGTGTTGTCCTGCTGCGGTCTTGCTGCGTAATACGTAATGGAGCCGGAGCGGGTGTTGTTTATACTACGCAAGATCCTATCTTTGGAACCCATTGGTTTTTGACACACTTTTACCCGTGTTTTGAGCACTTTTTCCTGGGTAGAAATGACATGAGCTGTAGCCTGGTTGTCTCCCAGTACTGGGTACTAGTTAATGCCACTATCACCACCACATTTAAACCGGATGAACTGGTAGTTATCCGGGCTGCTGGAGAGTCATTTTCAGGCTCCTCTCTCCACAATTGTCCCCCTAAAATGATTTTAAATCATTATTTTTGCATTTAAATGCATTTATTCTATCATTTATATGGTTCCCCAACACAATGCACATAGTCTGGAGCTCACTGGATTCCTGCATATATTTTAATTTGGCGTTTTAACACTTTTTCCCATGAAAATGATTTTTAATCACAATCATGGGGCTACGAAAATAAAATTCCTGGTAATGCATAGCACAAGTGCACCTTTTACAATTTAAATGTATTTGTATCATATTTTTTTGGGCTAAAAAGGTGACCTCTCTGGGTGATTTAGTCAGTTTATGGAGCTTGGCCCATAAATCCTGGATGATCCAGGCCGAATTTGGGTGCTCATAGGCGGCCTGCCCGGCGCCCCCACCCGTGGAAAGCAAAAAAAAGTGAAGAAAACGGATAATTATATCTTAAAATAATCAAAAATGAAGTTTTGAAAAATTGTCAAAAAAATGACAGAGTGCCCAACGGAGAAGGGGCTCAACTGTTTGGCGCTTCGGGCCGTTTTTTCCCCTTCTCCGATGGTTGTTGCAACGGGGAAGTGGAAAAGGTCCCTGGGCTTCATTTCCTCTTCCCTGTCAAAAAAGATCATCCATACTTTTCAGACTACCGTCTGCACGAAATCGGAAACCCAGTTTTTTTCAGAAAAAAAACGGCTGTTGAACATCATGGAAGAATGTATCCGATGAGAGTGCACTTTGGGTCGGATCAAATTGATGCCTCAAGACCCCCCAAACTGGTTCTCCAAATACTTTAAGTTCGAAAATGTGACCCATGGAGGAATACAAGGGCAGTCGACAGGGGACTCTACCCGATTTTGATGCACTATTTTGGGCCACATTTTTTTACACTTTCACCCTATTCCCTGGTTCTCGAAATACTTTAAGTTCGAAATTGTGACCATGGAGGAATACAAGGGCAGTCGACAGGGGACTGTACCCGATTTTGATGCACTATTTTGGGCCACATTTTTTTACACTTTCATCCTATTCCCTGGTTCTCGAAATACTTTAAGTTAGAAATTGTGACCCTGGAGGAATGCAAGGGCAGTCGACAGGGGACTCTACCCACATTTGAAGCACTATTTTGGGGCGCAATTTTTTCATTTTCACCCCTTTTGCCTGGTTCTCACAAAAGTTGAGTTTGATTATTTTGCCCATGGAGGAATGTCAGGGGGGTCCGCGGGGACTCTTGCGGGGTCATGAGGCACTATTTTCGGATACAATTTTCTCATTTTCACCCCTTTTTCCTGGTTCTCACAAAAGTTGAGTTTGATTATTTTGCCCATGGAGGAATGTCAGGGGGGTCCGCGGGGACTCTTGCGGGGTCATGAGGCACTATTTTCGGATACAATTTTCTCATTTTCACCCCTTTT
>CALSBW010022820.1:24480-37213 GCA_943590975.1 Lindbergichthys nudifrons | reverse complement strand
TGTCTCTTCTACATCAACATGTGTCCCCTCTTCTTCATGTCTCTTCTTCATCAACATGTGTCCCCTCTGTGGAAAGAGACTCTGAAAGTTTCAGGAACAAAGATTCTCTCTCTTTTTGTCCTGATCCATTTATATAAAAACCTGTCTGAAAATGAGCTGATCAGATTTTGGACACTTTATGATGTCATAACGATGTTTTGTCTTGAGTAACCATTAGCCAATCAGCAACCAAGGTAACCCCCCCCCCCACCACCTTATCACCTGAATCTCCTCCTAGAGCACCATTGAGTTATTTTTAACCAAATATCTCTCAGAGGGGCGTGGGGAGGGGGTCCTTATTTTCATCTAAAGCAGGGGTAGCCAACACGGTGCCCGCGGGGCATGTTCTAAAAATAGCTCGCCAAGCAAATCCAAAATGTATAAAATACACAAAACAAATACAAAAAAAGGAAATGTAATTAAAATAATCTACACTATGTATAAACGAAACCTCAATCTTAGTGAACTCTATCTACTTACTACAACTCTATATCTATCCAACACCCCTCCTCCCCCCACCCCCACAATGAATATCGACCAATCACGTTCTTGCTTGATTTGCGGGACCAGAGGATGTGAGGTCCACCCCCAAATAAAGCAGGTTAAAAATAATTAAATTGCATACATGTTCTTTTAGTAAACACTGAAAACCGGTCCCACAGACCCAAACAGCACACAAAGGTTCAAGGTGGGGTAGGTAAGTTTGAGAAACCGGCTCGAGATACATTTCTTGTTATATTCCATGGAATGCTCTTAACATCCCGTTAGCAATGAATATCTGAAGTGCTTTGACAAAAAATCCATAAAAAAATGTCATCTGGAAGCCGTAGTGCTGTAAAAAGTACGACCAATCATTTGAGCCGGCCTGGCTAAAATAACTGGATGGCCTACCTGCCTGTCAGCCTTCCATCTGTGCACAGACTTATCTCGTGCCCTCATTGGTCATGTGCGCGTTCGTGTGTGTTGGAGGAGGGGCTCTGTAAGGAAGTGGGAGATTTTCTCCGGTTGTGTATTTTCAAATTCTAGCGATTTCGAGCCGGTTTCTCAAACTTACCTACCCCACCTTTAAAGGTAAGCATATAATAATGTTAAAATGTGCTAAATATATAAACTGCAAAAAACACGAAAAAGAGGAGTAAAAGTAGCTCACGACTTGTTTTAAAAAAAAAGTAGCCCTCATCCTAAAAACGGTTGGAGACCCCTGCTCTAAAGTAACAGACAGAGAATCAGCACGTTTGAGACAGGGCTGAAACAGAGGGGATTATGGGATGCTGCAATGATCTGTTTGGTGTTTCAGCCAATCAGAGACAGGTTCTGGATATATCGGAGAGCTATAAGATATTGATGAAAAACAGTATAATAGGCGACCTTTAAGTGGTTGACAGTGATGTCTTCACTGGCAGGTGCAACACTGAGGATCTAGCTTTATAACAGCTAACCACTTCAATCAATGGACACCGGACTGACGGATACATCAGCTGACGAGTCCCATTTGGGAAAACCAATCAATACTGGAGACATCAGCTGCTATAAACCGAGCAGGATATGTAGAAACAGAGGGAGGGATTGAGTGGGGGGTTGGGCACTCATCTTGGACATTTCAACTCCCATCAATGCTAATTACTTTTAGGCTTTTTGCAATCCATGACACGGGGTCAAACATGTGCCTTTCAGGGATTTGGCTGATGCTCTTAATGCAGAGTGACTTTGAAAAAGGTCAGACGCAGAGCAGGATGTGCTTTAATTCCTACGTAAGAAACAATACCCTCTGTTACATCTTATCAATATTGTGATCAGAGACCAGATATTGTATTAAAGTGTGTTTTTTGTAGGTGTATTGTCCTGGTTTTAGAGGCAATACCGCATACCTGACTGTTATTTGGCTTAACCTACTATATTATATATACATCTACACCACTAATGACTATATATACTACATTTCATTGTGTAAATATGTCGTGAAAGCACAAATAGTAAGCTTACAATATAATAGATTTTTCTCACGCCAAGCCCTTCTTAGTGAAAAAGGAACGATGCTTATTACTCAAAAACAAACAGAATTACATTTTAAGAAAAAGCTTGTGGTCTTTTGAATATTACTGCAAGTTTTAAGCCTGGTTTTTAAAGATGACAACTCATCTTTGCACACTTATCCACCATTACTTAAATGACCTCTCCTTTATTGAATCATGTATCTCTATATGCCGTCGACAAAGAGGCACGGATAACATTTGGCAGCCGTGTTTTTCACGTCCACTTCTTCCCTGGATTCAGGCTTCTTGTTTTCCATTAGGTGCCTCTGCATAATAGAATAGAAATAGTGCAAGAATAATCTATATACAAGTTATTGGAATATGATATATTAGATAAATAGTTATTTGTAAGTTGCAAACAGTTGAATGTTATGGATGTTCTTTCAAAGTTCAGGTGTTTAACAGTCTTATGGCCTGCTGGATGAAGTCTGGTGGTTTTAGTTTATCATTATTATTACAATATATGATAACACTTTATATTAAGGTACACTTATTCACCATCAACTAGTTAACATATTAGCGTCAAACTACTAGCTCATTTGTTATGAACAAGACGTCACTTTAAAATAGGGAATTCTGAGTTAGAAAAAACACATTTTGAGTTATTTTGACACAATTAACACTTTTAGTTTCATGTCTAGTTACATAAGAATAGATCATATTTGTTTGGTGTTATTATGGGACTGCTGCCTTATTACGCCCATATTGAACATATTAAAACCCAAACTCACGTACAACAACGTCCTTACTTACAATAAATAAGCACTAATTAGAGGGTTATTGAGGAAAAATTCTTAACTAATGGCTTATTACTCGTAGAATATGGTCATGTAGAATAAAGCATTAATAAGTGTTTAATAATGACTAATAAAGAGCCAATGTACTGCTAATATGCATGTTAATTGACAACTAGTTGTGTACCTTAAAGTGGACCTATCATGCTATATTTGAATAATATAGTGTAGGACCATACCTATATAAGGCATATTTATTTTTCAAAATACCAAACAGATCATGCATTTTAGCCATGCCTCATTTCGCTCAATTTGAAAAATGTTAGCTCTGTTTTTGCAAGGGCTGATTCAGTGAGAACAGCACCACCTACAGGCCTGGCATATGTACTACAGCGTCTCCAGCGCTTTCGAGCGGTCTCGTGTGGAAGTACAGCGCCACTTACAGTCCCGGCATATGTACTACAGCGTTTCCAGCGGTCTCGTTTGAACAGACACGTTAAATGAAACGAATGCATGTGAACGGAAGACTTTTTTGAAAGTGCATACTGTGCATAAACGCAAACGTTCCCGTGTAAAAGCAGCCTTAGACACGCTCAAACAATGGCTCCACTCCTTACGTTCGACCATTTATTGTAGGAAAAAAAGGCAAACGAAGACAATATATCCAGATGCCGATGACCGTTAAGTGCGATGACGATGCCACTGATGGTCAAGGGTATTCTGGTGGAAACACGTGGCAGGATTTCAGTATAAATGTGTGGTCATTTATACTATCTCTTTCCATACAAAGCAACACAGAGCAGGTGAGTGCAGCCAAGTTAAAACAACCACATACTCCGCGCAAAACTCCAATAATACATACAAAATACCGCGTAATAAATAGAAACCGTTCCGTAGATCCGTTGCAGCCCCTTTTTTAGAGATTTGGGTATGGAGGAAAATAGAGAGGGTTGTGTTTTCTGACACTTGGTGAGTTCCCTGGAACACCAGGGACACATATTCATGTAGAAAAGACGTACAAAAGTGCATTTTGCATGATAGGTCCCCTTTAATATAAAGTGTTATATATATATATATAATGTTAATTTCTTCTTGTTTTCCATTAGGCCTCTGTTACTGTGAGTCTTATATAACCCTGGAAGTGAGCTCAGGGTTATTGTGCTGCGGCCGAACGGCTCCTCTGGGGGCTGTAACGTGTTTCATACCATCCATCAGAGGGTGTGGAGAACAGGAAGCATTGCTTTAAGAGCACACACAGGACACAGATGGAGAGCAAGACACGCAGATATGCAGAGATAGCAAGAAGTTTGGGAAATGTGTGGATCACAGGAGAGCCTGACGTGGGAACAGCTTAACAGAGAGGCCAGGAATGAGTGGGAACATAGATGATTATTATGCATGATTTGCACGTATAAGTGAGGTTAAGGTCACTGTATTTCACATTGTACTAGATTATATGGGAAAATTATTGTTTAATCCTAGTTTATCAGACACAATAACAAGGGGAAATTGGCTTGGTGACTTTTGTTCCATTATAGAATGAATAAAATAACAGACAAATAAGCAAAATATAATGATTTATATAATATCAGAAGTACGAATTTCCAATAAAAGATACAATAATACATAAAAAAGCAAAATGTCCAATAAAAGAGGGCCTGAGGCTCCAAAGACAGTGTTAACATATATTATAGACTGCTGATATAATAAAAATGTGTCTATGTTTGTCTGTTTACTGTTTACATTTCTTTATTAAAACTGTTGAATTTGTTGTTTACATTGTTACCATAAAGTCTTATTTTTGAAGGAATATATTTTGTATTTTCGCGCGTTTTCACATCATGTCTTTTGGATCATTCCAGTATAAAAACAGCGTTGTTCATTTGGGGAAATGAGTGTCCTTCCCTCTTCTTACAGTAGATCAGCTCGCGTTCTACTTTCTTACGTAGGACTATCATAGTATTTGCACATCGCACATTCAGGGTCTTCCACCGAGGCCAAAACAAGGTGCATGGATCTGTGTTATTTTTACCCTGCCCGATGACCTCTCTGTGAGGAATGAATCTGCTCCTGAGCGCCGAGTGATTGCGAATCTCCCAGAAGATTCAGAGACTCAAATCCCCGTGCAGTGCGGTCGTAATTAAAGATGGACAGAACAGTGGCAATCGTGCACTGAGGAGAAATAAAAATGATGGCTAAATGATAGAGGAAATAACACTAACCCAATCTCAATCTTTACTTATTTATATAGCACATTTAAAACAACCTCAGTTGACCAAAGTGCTGTACAGGGAACAAATACAATATAAAATAACACAATGGGAATGAAATAATAATAGACAATAATTAAAAACACGATTAAAAGCACTAGACACATATTAAAACACATAGAAATGTAAAAATGTTTTGTTCAACTCGTATTAAAAGCCAGTGCAAAGAGGTGAGTTTGTAGCTGAGATTCAAAAAGCAACAGGGAGGTGGGGGGTTGGGTTTGGAAGAGCAAAGAGAGAGGAAGAGAGACACAAAGAAAAGATTGCACAATCACTACTTCCTTCTGTTTTGACCACCGTAGAAGACCCCCCCCCCCCCCCCCCCAAAAAGGGCCTCTGTTAGTAATTTGCCAACTAAAGGGTGGAGCTTACCAACGATAATGTCCCTCTCTTGCATATATCAACAAGTCATTTATTTGTGCAAAATAAACAGATTGCACAAATCACTATTTCCTTTTCCTTTTTTCTACTTCCTTTTGTCTCGACCCCCGTAGAGGAACTCACCAAAAGGGCTGAGCTTGTAATTCAACACAGTCTCACAGCATTTCGTGTTATAGTCACGAAATTAATCTATTGATTCGTGTTCACCAACACGATTTCGCCATTTTTTTCGTGTCACACAGAACGATTTTAAAAGCAATGTAAATAATAACAAATTAGAAGGAAAAACACATTTCAAAAATACAGATTTCAGTATTCTGACACAGAACGATTTTAGAAGCAATGTATTTCTATTGGTAGTATGTTTCGTGCCTGCACCAAATAATAACAAATTAGAAGGAAAAAAAGATGACATAAAATACAGATGTCAGTATTCTGAGGCTCTGAGACATTTCTTTTCCTCACTGACGACAACAAAACTCAGACATTATACAATTTAAAATAAAAGGGATAGGGTTAGGCTTAGGATAAGATATTGAGTGAGAACATGTTTTTATGAACCACACAGCTTCTGGTCTTCCAAGACCCGACCGGACAAAAAGACGTGTTGCAGGCACGAAACATACTACCAATAGAAATACATTGCTTTTAAAATCGTTCTGTGTGACACGAAAAAAAATGTGAAAATGGTGTTGGTGAACACGAATCAATAGATTAAATTAATTTCGTGACTAATAACACGAAATGCCGTGAGACTGGGTTGTGTAATTTGCCAACCACAGGGTGGAGTTTAACAACGATAATGTCCCCCCTTGAATATATCAACAAGTCCAATAAGAACAGTGTCTTTTAGCCTGCGTGATTATCTGACGTATTTTTATGAATATTTGGAAGTATTTGCATTAAAAAAGCTGTAAAGAAACGCCATGATTTGCCAAACCTTCCTCAATAAACGTGTTTCCGCTGTTTGCTGCTAGTTTAAATCCATGTCAAGTGTATCTTATATCGCCATTTTTTTATAATTTGCCAACCAAAGGGTGGAGTTACCCAAGATAATGTCCACAAAACCACAACAATCTTTGATCACGAATGCATAGGAATATGCTTTCAATAAAAAAAAGTGTATTTTTAGTTTGGGAGAAATGAATAGAAAGCAGTGGTTGTAATCTGTGTACCTCCTGCTAAATTATGAACCATCCAGATCTCTCAGGTCTTCAGGGACCGGTCAGCTTTCTGTCCCCAGAGTCAGAACTAAACATGGAGAAGCAGCGCTCAGTTATTATGCTCCAAATATCTGGAACAAACTCCCAGAAACCTGCAGGTCCGCTGCAACTCTGACTACTTTTAAATCCAGGCTGAAGACTTTTCTTTTTGCCGCTGCTTTTAATTGAACTATTCATATCTTAAACTGCACTGTAACTTTTATCCATGTATTTTTCTTTCTTTTAATGTTTATTTTATTATCTTTTATTTTTAATGACTGATTTTAAATGCCATTTTCTGAATGTCTTCCATTTTTGTAAAGCACTTTGAATTGCCTTGTGTTGAAAGGTGCTATGTAAATAAACTTGCCTTGCCTTACTGGTCTTTCTGTGTGATTATCGTACGTATTTTCCGGTATTGAATTAGAAAAACTGTATCAAAAAGCCATGATTTGCTAAACCTTCCTCAATTGTGGGATACAACGTTTTTGCTGGCAACTTATATCTTACATTTTTTGGATACCTTGCCAGCCAAAGGGTGGAGTTCACCAAAGACTCCAATAAGAATAGTTTCTTTCATAGTCTGGGAGTACTGATTATAAAGCAGTGGTTGTAATCAGTGTATCATTGGGGTCCCCACCCTTTCCTGAGAGTACCACTGCTGCTTCTCTTTTTACGTGATTATCTTTCTGTCTGGTTGGCTGGGGAGCACGGTCACTTTCAGCCCACAGACAAAGTGCTTTCAAAGGGAAATGGTCTTGTCTCTACACAAAAAAAACAGCCTCTTTTAACCTCCCCTCCCTCACCCCGTCTGCCCTTTTCAGCCTCTCTTTTCTCCCCTTTCACACTTACAGACACGCGACGGTCACTCCCTTGTCTGCTGTCCGTCAGCGTCGTTGGCCTGTCACAAAAAAAAGAGGGGTTTCTCCCCCTTTTTTTTGGGGAGATCATTAATCATCCAGTGTAGGACAGGAGGCCCCTTAATCCAGCCCCCCCCCCCCCCCCCCCCCAACCCTCCACCCCTATCCCCCATGGTGTTATCAAGTTTCAGAGGTTGTAACTGTAGCACAATAAACAGTGGGGGAAGGTGGAGGACGGGGGATGGAGACAGAGAGACAAGAGAGGACAAAATGTCATTTCCTCTCTACGTTTTATTGGTGGAGGTAAACGCGCCTCCAAAAGTGCATCCATTTGCAGAATTGGCTCTTAAATGAGTCATAATAGTTGGACAAATGTGCACCTATAGAGGATAAACACCATGACAGTGTTCAGTAAATACATCTGCAGCCCAACAGCATGCAAAATGGACAAAATGTGCTCACAATACCCATTTCCTATCTACGTTGTATTGCCTCATTCTGAGTTTAAAACGCTTCCAAATCTGCATCCATTTGGAGAATTGGCTTTTCAATGAGCGGAATAGTTGGAATAAGTTGCACCTATTTGGACATTAAAAACATTACAGTCCATCTCAATTCAATCTGCATTAAAACAGCATGCAAGATGGACAAATGTGCTACAAATGCTCAGTGTTAGATGGAGACAGAAAGACAAGAGAGGACAAAATGTCATTTCCTCTCTACGTTTTCTTGGTGGAGGTAAACACGTCTCCAAATCTGCATCCATTTGGAGATTTGGAAACATATGCACCTATAGGAGATACAAAAATATGACAGTCTTCTTTAAACAAATCTGCAATCCAACAGTATCCAAAATGGACAAAATGTAATCTAATGACTACGTTTTATTGCCGCATTCGGAGTTAAACACGCCTCCAAAACAGTGTCCATTTTGAGAATTGGCTCTTCAAGGAGTCAGAACACTTTGATAAAGTTGCTCCTAATTGGACATTAAAACCATTAATGTCTACCTCAATTAAATCTGCAATCCAACAACATGCAACATGGACAAATGTGCTCAAAATGCAAAGTGCTGGATGGAGACAAGAGAGGACAAAATGTCATTTCCTCTACGTTTTATTGGTGGAGTTAAACACGCCTCCAAAACTGCATCCATTTGGAGAATTGGCTCTTTAATAGTTGCAATAAGTTGCACCTAATTGGAGTTAAAAACCATTACCAGTCCACCTCGAATAAACCTGCAATCCAACCAAATGGTCCGATGTGTTCACCAGTGTGTTCTGCTGTTAACACACCCAGCTGCTGCCCCTTTTCCAGAAGTTGTGGGGTGTTAACTAAAGGGAAAATGAGGCTGTATCAAAGCGCCAGAGAATGTTCCTATTGTAGTGTGCTGTTTGTACAGAGGTCCCGCCTGTTATAGGGCAGTGTGAGGCTGACCGGGGGAGTAATATAATGCATACATGGATCCCCCAGAGCCCATTCATGCTGTAATTGGTGTGGACAGAGCTCTGGGTCTCAGGGTTACAGTTAGGGAACTTCCTCTAATGTCCTGCTGGGAGGCCACTCTTCCCACCACGCACAAACATACCCAGCTTACAGCAAAACAACTGGAACGATGACTTTAGTTAAAAGTATTATGTCCACAAATGTCACTTCTTAGCAGAGCGTAGCAGAGTTTATTTGCTCCAAAACCAACACTTACAAAGCACCACATTTCAATTAGACATTAAAACCATTACCGTCTACCTCAATTACATCTGCAACTCAGTTGGATAAAGTTGCTCCTAATTGGAGATTAAAACCATGACCGTGTTCTATAAATAAATCTGCTATCCAACAGCATGCAAGATGGACAAATGTGCACAACATGCCAAGTGTTGGATAGAGAGAGAGAGACAAGAGGACAACATGTAATTTCCTCACTATGTTTTATTGGTGGAGGTAAACACGCCTCCAACACTGCATCCACTTGGAGAATTGGCTCTTTAATGAGTGGGATAGTTGGAATAAGTTGCACCTAATTGGAGATTAAAACCATTACAGTCTACCTCAACAAATGTCACTTCTTAGCAGAGCGTAGCAGAGTGGATTAGCACCAAAACCAACACTTAAAATGCACCAAATTTCCTTTTCTTTCGTCTGCTTTGCTTAAATCACCATTGACAATTGAATGGAAACCCGTCTCCTGGAGATTTATAGGACAAACAGAGCGGAGATACAGTGAAAAAACTGGAACGCTGACTTTAATTAAAAGTATTATTATGTCAACAAATGTCACTCCTTAGCAGAGCGTAGCAGAGTGTATTTGCTCCAAAACCAACCCTTAAAATGCAACAAATGCCTTTTTTCCCCCCGTCTGCTTTGCTTAAACGCCCCTTGACAATTGAATGGAAACCCGTCTCCCGGAGATTTATTGGGACAAACAGAGCGGAGATTCTTCCAGGAGGTTTAACTGCGAGCTGCAGCTTAATGAGACTTCCTCATGATAATCGTTATCTCCACTTCTCTCCTTCTCCTTCCTCTAATTCTGCACATCTCCATCAAGACCACTGCACCTTAATGGCAGAGACTAGGCCGGCTTTACCACTTTATTACTATTAACAGACTTAAAGCTACTACAGAGGGATTTCCCCCCTGAAATAGCTTCTAAAGCAGCGATTGAACACCATGTGGTCCCTCTTAAGCTGAATCTACTCTTGGTGTCACACTGAGATGGATCCAGGCTTTTCTTGACGGCAACGTGTGGGGTTTTGTTCAGGTCCAAGGAGCCAAGACACTTGCCTTTAACCCCCCTTTCTCTCGAGTGATTTCACTGAACAGGAGCCTCTGTTTTCTGGCTCTGTCCATCACAGCCTGAGGCCATTAATCATCTCAAGTGGACAGCGCTGACAGGCAGTTGGCTGCATCACTCTTTTTATTTTCTTCTTTTCTTTATTCGCCCGTATAACCTCACCCACTGCTTCCCCCAAAACCCCCATCAACACCAAACGAGATGATGGGGGTTTTCTCCCAGCTACGTTTTATTGGAGCATTCTGAGTTTAACACGCCTCCAAAACTGCATCCATTTGGAGAATTGGCTCTTACATTTGTCATAATAGTTGGAGAAATGTGCAGCTATAGAGGATAAACACCATGAGAGTGTTCTTTAAATACATCTGCAACCCAACAGTATCCAAAATGGACAACATGTCATTTCCTAGCTACGCCTCATTCTGAGTTTAACACGCCTCCAAAATGAGTGGGATAGTTGGAAAAAGTTGCTGTTAATTGGAGATAAAAACCATTACTGTCTTCTATAAATAAATCTGCAACCCAACGGTATGCAAGATGGACAAAGGTGCTGAAAATGCCAAGTGTTGGATGGAGACAGAAAGACAACAGAGGACAAAATGTCATTTCCTAACTCCGTTTTATTGGTAAACGCGCCTCCAAAAGTGCATCCATTTGGAGAATTGGCTCAGGATAGTTGGAATAAGTTGCACCTATAGGAGACCCACTGCTTCCCCCCAACCCCCATCCTCACCAAACGAGAGAGTGTCCGGGTGTCAAGCCAAAACAAACATTGGCCCATCTGCTGAATCAAAACGTTGGCGGTGGGTTAAAGGCGTCAAAGCTTTTCTTCTCAGAGGGCGTGAGACAGCTAAACCCAGTAATGGAGATGATGGTGCAACTCATGAAGGATAATATCCTCCACCGTCATTATTGTGAGGAACAAGATGCATTTACATTGATTTTACAAGCCCCCAAAACCCACCTCTTTTAGCCTTTTTATTTATAGTTTGAGTTTCTCCTTTCTCATAAAAGTCCTGAAGTATTTTCAATTATCTATCTATCTATCTATCCATCCATCTATCAATCCGTCCATCTATCCATCTATCTATCCATCTATCTATCTATCCATCTATCTATCTATCTATCCATCTATCTATCAATCCGTCCATCTATCTATCCATCTATCTATCCATCTATCCATCTATCAATCCGTCCATCTATCAATCCGTCCATCTATCTATCCATCTATCCATCTATCTATCAATCCATCTATCCATCTATCCATCAATCCATCTATCCATCTATCCTTCTATCCATCTATCCATCTATCCATCAATCCATCTATCCATCTATCCATCTATCTATCTATCCTTCTATCTATCTATCCATCCATCTATCTATCAATCCATCTATCCATCTATCTATCTATCTATCTATCCTTCTATCTATCTATCAATCCGTCCATCTATCTATCCATCTATCTATCCATCTATCCATCTATCTATCAATCCATCTATCCATCTATCCATCTATCCATCAATCCATCTATCCATCTATCCATCTATCTATCTATCTATCTATCCATCCATCTATCTATCAATCCGTCCGTCCATCTATCCATCTATCTATATTTCTTTTTGGTTCTTCCTTAACCAACTCTCACTGCTTCCAGTTCTTACATTCTTTTGTATTTTATCTTAACTTATTTAATTCCTCTATATATATGTGTTGTATAAGTGTCTTTGAGTACTGATAAATAACTGTATTAGCTTCTGATCTGTCAGAGAATTGACTCCAAAATACTCCTACTGGTTTGTAAAGCACCGCATGGTTTATTATGATCTCCTGCTTCATTATGAGCCACCCAGATCTCTCAGGTCTTCAGGTCTGCGTTCTGTCCCCAGAGTCAAACTAAACATGGAGAACTTCAGTTATTATGCTCCAAATATCTGGAACCAACTCCCAGAAACCTGCAGGTCCGCTGCAACTCTTACGACGTTTCTTTTACGATGGCTGTTTTCAAATATCTAATCATATCTCACTTTGATTGACTGTGTATGGCTTTTTGATGACTTCAACGTGTTTCTTTTGCACCACATCTTAATGCTTTTCCTGTTTGTATTTGATGTAAAGCACGTTGAATCGCCTTGTGTTGAAACCTTTCCCAGCAGCAAATAAAGCTTGTTTTTAGGGGGTAAACGTTGAATGTGAAAGGGGCCCAGCAATGAATGTTGGAGAAGTTGACCCAAAGAAAAACAAGAGCCAAGTAAATGAAGGTGGGGAGAGGATTTGTATGCGTGTCTTCTGCCATTTCTGTGATTCACAGCCCATCAATGGGCCCCTTTACGCACAGACAGGCTTTAGGACAGCTGCTAAAATTCCTCAACCATTAAAACACACACACACACACACACACACACACACACACACACACACACACA
>CALSBW010022818.1:19707-51040 GCA_943590975.1 Lindbergichthys nudifrons | reverse complement strand
ACATCCAAGTGTGATAGGGCTCATATGAGTTGCACTACCAAACATTTTCACTGATATAGTACTCTACAAGCTTTTAGATAAACATGAAATGCATTGTTGGACTTAACATTGTTTAAAAAGTAACCACGTTAGCCTTCAAGTAAGCTAATTATACCATAGCACTGCAATGAGTTTAAGAGTAGATTTAATATGCCCCACTGTCATAGCTGTTGTTCCATTGTTCATTGCTGTTGTATTTTCTAGGACAAAGCAAAGAACCTTGCCGTCCTATCTTGGGAAAGAGGCGCAATGCACTCCACAGAAGGCAGCCGAACTCAGCAAAAGAATCTTGAGAGTAAGTAATTATTTGCTTCCTTTGAGCATCTTTTAGGAGGGAATGGCTGTCCTGATCCCATTTATTGTGTCCTGATTTATTAGCTAGTTTATAGGTGTTTCTTCACTTGGCCTTTTTATTTGTGTCCTTGTTTGGATTGTGTAATAATTAAGCTTCTTACACTGTAAGCAACATGGCTCTATGAAAGGTGCTGTGTTGTTATTAATAATAATAATAATAATAATATATTTGTTTTATCTTACAGGTGATCGTCAAAGACATGAGGCCTTTGGCTCTCGTTGAGGGTGAAGCCTTCATAGATATGATTGAATATGCCTGCCCAGGCTTCAAATGTCCCTCCAGGTGGTGGTTTACCAAGCAGCTGGAGAAAGCATACCAACGTGTTCTTGACGATCTGAAGGGAAACTTAAAGAAGAGGTCCTCAAAGATAACGCTCACCACCGATGCCTGGACAAGTATTGCCACGGAGGCATACCTTGGAGTGACTTGCCACTACATTAATGAAAACTGGGAGATGGTCTCATTTGTTCTTTGCACAAAGCCCCTTGAGGACAGACACACTGGTGACAACATCGCTCTCTGGATTGAGGAGGTCGCTGAGAAGTTTGACTTTTCTCTCCATGATGATGTCCAGGCAATTGTCCACGATAATGCAGCGAACGTTGTGAAAGCCCTTAGAATCCTTGAGGAGAAGCATGGTGTTGCCTCACTTCGATGTGCTGGCCATACCACCCAGTTGATTGTCAACCATGCACTGAAAGAGCCCCGAATCAACAAGGCACTTGGGGCAGCAAGAAGCCTCGTCACATACTTCCACAGCAGCGAGGTCGCCACCCTGAAGCTGAAACTCAAACAAGAGCAAATGGGCACACCGCAACACAAGATGTCACAGGATGTACCCATCAGATGGATTAGCTCTTTTTACATGATCAAACGCCTCCTTGAGCAGCGGTGGCCTGTAACCGCAACCCTCTCAGACCCAGAGGTCACCAAGGCAGCAAAACACTACCTGGATATGAGAGCTGACCAATGGAGCATCCTGGGGGACCTACATCAAGCACTTGAGCCCTTCGAGCAAGCCACCGTCTTCCTGAGTGGAGAGGCATATGTCACGGTCTCTGTCCTGCCTCCGCTGGTGAAAGGCCTACAGAAGTCCACGCAGAAAGCCTTTGAGTCTGCTCCAATTGCCACCTTCCAAACTGCAGCCGCAGCAGAGATTGCTTCAAGGTTAGTTTAAATATTCAGCTCTTTAAATCTCTTATAGTAAACTAACTGAATATTTGAATTAAACTTTCCCAGTTTGCATCAATGTTTTCCCATTGTGATTCTATCATGTAGAGCTATGGATTCTACTGTTATCTTTCTCTTGAAGCACCTTGAATTTCTTTGATTTAAAGGGTGCACATTAAATCCATTATTTTTCAGATGGAAGGTTGGGACTACTTATGACGAGGACGGGAAGAATGTGTGCATCTTCGCCGCGGCCCTTGATCCGAGATTCCGAAAACTCAAGTTCCTGTCCACAGACGACATCCTGAAGGTGAAAATCAAACTTCAGACCCTTGCACTTGATGCCAGACGAGTACGAGTGAGGGAAGAGCCTGAATCCCCCAGTGGCCAGCTAGATCACTCAAGAGGACAGAAGCCAAAGTCTGTCCTGGACACATTGCTTGGGTCAGATGAGGAGGAGGAGATGGAAGATGACGACCCAGCCCATGACCAGAGGGAAGATGCTGTCAGGAATGAGGTGCTTCTGTACTTTGGGGGGAAAGCCATTCCAAAGGACAAAAACCCACTCCAATGGTGGAAAGAAAATGAAACAAAGTTCCCCTCCCTGGCTGTTGTGGCGAGATCTTATCTGGCTGCCCCTGCAACATCCACACCTTCTGAACGTCTGTTCTCAGCAGCAGGGACCATTGTGAGCAAAAAAAGAGCAAGCCTCACCAAAGAACACGTGGACATGCTCACATTCATGCTCACATTCAACGCCACAGTAATTCAAAGTAGGAGGAGTAAAGTTGTGAGGGAGGAGAGAAGGAGGAAAGTGGCCAGTACTTATATTGCAGTAATTGCACACTCTTCATTAGCATGTAAGCTGCCAGAATAGTACTTAAGAGAGTCAGTTTCATTGTGCATCAGGTTCTGTGTTGGGACTGTTATATTGTGTTAAACACTCAGGAATGGCTGTACTGTGCACGGCACAGTGTTTGTTTTTGCACTACATTTTTTATCTTTTGTAATTTTGTACAGAAGAGATTTTTTGTTGGACTGTAAGAGTAAACAGGCTGGCCTTTTTATTTTGTATAATTTGATTCTATATTTCTTATTTTGCTGTGCAATAAAAAAAAAACTATATTATTAAGAATTTGTTGGTATTTATTTGAGCTACGTTATGTTTTTTATTAATCAAACAACAGAAAAATAATCGTTAGATTAGTCGACTAATCGATAAAATAATCGCCTGATTAATCGTTTTCAAAATAATCGTTTCCCCCCAGCACTATTGTTCAGCAAAACGCCTCACAAACTTAGTAAGATCCAAAGCTTTGATTCAATGCTGAATACAGCCAAACCTGACAGTCTCTCCTCTGTCATTGTAGACCGCAAATACCTCATTCCTTCAGTACTTGGGTCCGAATGCTTCTCGTTTTGCGCCGTCCCGTTCAAATGAAATCGCGCCAATCATATTTCCACGCTCGCGCCAGGGCCGGGGGAGGGGTTACAAGACGTGCGTCTTGTGCTGCATTCACTTGCACTCGGACATTAGAGACTTTCTCTCATAAATGTCCGATGAGCCACAACTTTTCTTTCAAAGCAAAGTGAAAAACAGACAAACTAATTAACCTTTATTAACACATTAAAGAATACTTTAGGTTAAGGTCTTCTTTCAAATAAGAAAAAAGCTTTGGGGGTATCTACACATAAATATTAAGTCTGACAAAGTACTTAACGTCTGCTTTCCTGCAATGTTAACTATGTTGAAGCACTTATTTTAACTGATATTATACACATTCATTATACTCTTATGTAGGTAGATAGTATAAGAAATGTGCAGAATATGACAGTTTAATGGTGGAGGTACACACATATTGATAGATGTCTTGTAATGCACTGTTGAGGAACCTGTGACCCAAGTTTTTAATTCATTGCATAATTACACCGTAGTTGTGTATATGATATGTCAATAAACCTTAGAAAATCTTGAAATCTTGAAAGGGATGTGCAAAATAGCCATTATATACAGTCTTTAATTAACGATTAGAGAATAACGAGTAATGAATATACTTTATAGAGATCTGCAGATAAATGTTTAGTCTTCTCAAGCACCAACTATCAAATATCTCTCCTGATTGTTGGCACTTGACAATCACCTTTCCCTGAATTTTACTCAGGTGTAACTAAAGTCTGCTTTAAGAGTTGTTAATATTTCACACCATTAATCAGAATCTGCAAAGTAACTAAAATAAATGTAGTGGAGTAAAAATGCCAGGTTAACCTCTGAATTGTAGTGGAGTAGAATTACAAAGTAACAATGAGCTGGCATGTGGGTATATATTAATGCTGCCCATTATGGACACAAGCGATTTTCACCCATTTATTAATTACATGTTTTACATTTGTACACACCAATGTGTTTCTTATCCCCTAAACCTCTAGGGCTGTACACAGTTTAATACTGTCAACTTCTAATTTTGGGAAAAACGAAAACGTCTTTTAAAACTACAATTCCCAGTAGAGACGTGCCATAGAACATGTTGCAAAACACAATAGCCAGCATGTGTAGTTCTGGGGGGGCGTTCGAGTCCAGTTTTGAATAGTCTGCCTTGGTTTCGTTCCATTTCAAAGAGCTGTTTGGCGCTCGGCGTAACCTTGGCGCACTGCCACTCCAACATCCAATCCCAGATCTTGAAGATTAATCACGGGGTTTGTCAACGGGACTGTAGTCCCAAACGATAGCTGAGGATTATGGGTAGTGTAGTGTCTTCGGGCCATCTTAAACTCAGATTTTTTTTTCGGATATCATATCGCATTAACACCTTATCCCAACGTGCATTGCGGCTAAAACATCCAATCAGCGAACATGAAAACATTCCCAGTTAAACATGCAAAAACAAAACGCTAAATAAAAAGATAAAACACTGGCATGTAATTTACGTTAGAATAAATAGAATGGTTTTGAATAATAGATGAGAGTCAAATCTACGTCACTTTACAGCCCCACCCACTTTTGGGGAAACCAACGCTGTCATTTGAATGGCGATCAAGCCTGAAGCCACAGAGCTCTTCTTTTACTGTCCTTTCTTCTTAGAGGAAGTACAGAAACACGTAACTCTGGATTTGATTTAATGTTTGAGGTGCAATAAACGACACAGCAGCTTTTTGGCATGATACAACTATTATTTTCTGCCTCGCTCATGAGAGTAACAGCTGGCGAAATGACTGCCTCGCCTACTGATTTTAATTTAACCATATATCGAGCCCGATTGTCGATTTCAAATGTGTGCTCTAAAATGATATTTATAAATGTCTATTATCGTTATTATAAGCAAGACAATAAATGGCAAAGATATGTAGAAAATAAACGTATTTGAGATACGTTCATAACAAATGTAACGTGGGAGAAAATATGTTTCTGGCTAAACGTAATTGAGAATGCAGTTTAGTTCTGTGGGAACGTAATTTTTAGGAGACAGGGTTGATTTGTACAATAATGCATGTTTTCTGCTATCTTTGATGAGAGATAAAATGATGTTTTGCAATACGTTCTTAGTGAAATTGATACGGTTGGACTCAGTACTACTTGGACTACTACCACAAGTACACTCAAGTACTTTTACGGTGTACTTTTTGAGTAATCCCCTGTCAAACTCCCCCCCTGAGTACAATAATGCATGTTTTCTGCCATCTTTGATGAGAGATCAAATAATTGTTTGCAATAAGTTCTTAATACAATTGGTACTGTTGGACTCAGTACTACTTGGACTACTACCACAAGTACAATCAAGTACTTTTACTCTGTACTCTTTGAGTAATCCCCGATCAAACTCCCCTCCAGAGCACAATAATGCATGTTTTCTGCAATCTTTGATGAGAGATAAAATGATTTTTTGCAATATGTTCTTAATAAAATTGGTATTGTTGGACTCAGTACTACTACCACAAGTACACTCAAGTACTTTTACTGTGTACTTTTTGAGTAATACTCGTTTAAAATCCTGTCCTGAGTACACTAATTAATGTATTCTGCTATCTTTGATGAGAGATAACGTGATTTTTTGCAATACGTTCTACATGAAATGTATACTGTTGGACTCAGTACTACTTGGACTACTACCACGAGTACAATCGTGTACTTTTGGAGTAATCCCCTGTCAAACTCCCCCCCTGAGTACAATAATGCATGTTCTCTGCCATCTTTGACGAGAGATCAAATTATTGTTTGCAATAAGTTCTTAATACAATTAGTACTGTTGGACTCAGTACTACTTGGACTACTACCACAAGTACAATCAAGTACTTTTTCTGTGTACCTTTTGAGTAATCCTTTGTCAAACTCCACCCCTGAGTACAATAATGCATGTTTTCTGCCATCTTTGATGAGAGATAAAATGATTTTTTGCAATAAGTTCTACATGAAATTGATACTGTTGGACTCAGTACTACTTGGACTACTCAGGAGGGGAGTTTGACAAAGGACTACTCAAAAAGTACATAGTAAAAGTACTTGATTATACTTGTGGCAGTAGTCCACGTAATACTGAGTCCAACAATATCAATTTCACTAAGAACTTATTGCAAAAAATCCTTTTATCTTTCATCAAAGAGGGCAGAAAACATGCATTATTGTACTACCACAAGTACAATCAAGTGTTTTTACTGTGTACCTTTTGAGCAATACTCGTTTAAACTCCTGTCCTGAGTACACTAATTAATGTATTCTACTATGTTTGATGCAGGGATGCAAATTCATCAGGTATGAAAAAGGTGACGAGGATTCGAGCCCCCCGACCCCACGGAATATCGGCTTTAAAATGAGGAATAACAGAGGATGTTAGCAGTCAGAACAACTAAAGCAGCAGTGTTAATAATAACAGAAACGCCAAAGAGTCACATCTAATAGAAATGTATAAAAGCATTTATTTTAATTGTGTAGCAGTCCGTTTATAATTTTGGCAGCACTGTTGAGCATTTTGAAAATGTATTTTCATGCCTCTGTGCAAGGCTTAGTCTTTCTATCTGTATAGCCACTGGTGTAAAGTAACTAAGTTCATAAACTCAAGTACTATACTTGGGTACAATTTTGAGATACTTACTTTAAGTATTTCAATGTTTTGCTACTTTGTTCTTCTTCTCCTCTACAGTTCAGAGGTAAATGGTGTACTTCTACTCCACTACATGTATTTAATACCTTTAGTTACTTTCCAGATGTGGATGAATGATGTGAAATATAATCAAGTGTTAAATCAGACTTTAGTTCCACCTGGAGTAAATCCACAAGCTACCCTGCAGTATACAAAGTCATTCAAACTAGCTGCACCTTTACCAGCTTTGAGAACACTTTAATGATCAATCATTATAAAACATATCATATATATTATTCTGACATGGACCAATCTGCACAATGACTACTTTTACTGTCACTACTTTAACTATATTTTGATGAGAATACTTTTCTACTTTCACTTGAGGAACATTTTGAATGCAGGACTTTTACTGTAACAGAGTATTCCTACACTCTGGTACTTCTATTTTTACTCAAGTACAAGACCCGAGTACTTCTACTTTTACTCAAGTACAAGATCTGAGTACTTCTACTTTTACTCAAGTACAAGACCTGAGTACTTCTACTTTTACTTAAGTACAAGATCTGAGTACTTCTACTTTTACTCAAGTACAATATCTGAGTACTTCTACTTTTACTCAAGTACAATATCTGAGTACTTCTACTTTTAATCAAGTACAAGATCTGAGTGCTTCTAATTTTACTCAAGTACAAGATCTATACTTATACCACCTCCGTTTATAGCCTATGCATTTTTTTTTTAGAAAACGAAGGCTAAAGCTAACGTTAGCAGATAGTGACAATGTATGCTAGTTAGCTAGCTCGACAACGGTAATATTGCGACAGGAAAACGTTTCAGTGCACATCACGTTCTGCCC
Organism: Lindbergichthys nudifrons; assembly: GCA_943590975.1. Taxonomy (NCBI): domain Eukaryota; kingdom Metazoa; phylum Chordata; class Actinopteri; order Perciformes; family Nototheniidae; genus Lindbergichthys; species Lindbergichthys nudifrons. The sequence goes on along the minus strand of CALSBW010022818.1, from coordinate 43,545 downwards.
ATGGATGTATAATAAAAACGGTTCTGCCGCTCCGACAGGGCGCTCTGCTTTGAACACCTGAACGGCCCGTTCTAACAGCCGTTCACCAGCGGTCCAGTCTGTGCCACAGTGACTCCGGACCGCAGTTAATATTAACGAACGCACCCGTAGGTAATGTAGCTGCTGAAGCTAGACCATCATCCCGGAGCAGCAGAGCCTTATTATACATCCATGAGCAGAGCCGACAGGCAGGAAGACTCGAGCACACAGATCGCGCTGCATTATAATATATACACCATGCGTGTCATGATGGCACATAAAAGCTCGCGGCCGCCGATACTCCGGGTCCCAGACCCCCCCCATACCCCAAAAATATTTTTATTGCAGATCTACATGAATCACACAAACGACCTATTTTGGATTCAAAACGGCGAATTTTGCCGAAAGGTGACAAGTTTGCATCCCTGTGATGAGAGATAAAATGATTTTTTGCAATAAGTTCTACATTAAATTGATACTGTTGGACTCAGTACTACTTGGACTACTACCACAAGTGCAATCAAGTACTTTTTTGTACTTTTTGAGTAATCCTTTGTCAAACTCCCCTCCTGAGTAGTCCAAGTAGTACTGAGTCCAACAATATCAATTTCACTAGGAACTTATTGCAAAACATCATTTTATCTCTCATCAAAGATAGCAGAAAACATGCATTATTGTACTCAGGGGTGGAGTTTGACACAGGAATACTCAAAAAGTACACAGTAAAAGTACTTGATTGTACTTGTGGTAGTAGTCCAAGTAGTACTGAGTCCAACAGTATCAATTTCACTAAGAACTTATTGCAAAAAATCATTTTATCTCTCATCAAAGATATCAGAATACATTCATTTGTGTACTCAGGACAGGAGTTTAAACGAGTATTACTCAAAAAGTACACAGTAAAAACACTTGATTGTATTTGTGGTAGTAGTCCAAGTAGTACTGAGTCCAACAGTATCAACTTCATGTAGAACTTATTGCAAAAAATCATTTTATCTCATCAAAGAGGGCAGAAAACATGGATTATTGTACTCAGGAAGGGAGTTTGACAGGGGATTACTCAAAAAGTACACAGTAAAAGTACTTGATTGTACTTGTGGTAGTAGTCCAAGTAGTACTGAGTCCAACAGTATCCATTTCATGTAGAACGTTTTGCAAAATAATAATTGTATCTCTCATCAAATATAGCAGAAGTGGCATGATTTTGTTCTCAGGAGGGGAATTTGAGAGTATTACCCAGAAAAAACACAGTAAAAGTACTTCATTTTATTGTTGGTAGCAGTCAAACTAGGACTGAGTCAAACAGTGTCAGTTTTATTAAGAAGTTATGATAACAATTATTTGTATCGCAAATAAAGCACAAACATGCATTATTTTACTCTTGTACTACCGTCAGTGCCGCTTCTCGGTGATTACCGTAAATATGCTATTAATCGCGCACTCAAAAATGAAGAGCTGCTCATTTGACCAAGCAAATGCGAGAGACGGCTGAGTTGACCGCAGTGCAGTTAAAGACTGTCATATTGTCTTCTCACTGGGTCTGTGGATAGACGGTCTAATACAGTGGTTCTCAACTGGTGGGTCGCGACCCAAAAGTGGGTCGCGGACCCGTTTCGAGTGGGTCGCGGATGTGTGAGTGAAGAAAAAAAGTTGAAAAAAAAAAATTGGAATATATTTTTTTTTTTTTTGGGGGGGAAAAGTCAAACTTTTATTTTGAAGGCCCGATTTTCTAACGCTGTGCATGCAGTCGGCGTTGGACTGGAAGTACCGGAGACCATAAACGGTTTTGAAAACTTCTGTCACGATCGTCTTCTCAATAAAATATCTTTGCTGATGTTTTTTCGAGTCTTCTGACCAATCAGAATCAAGATTGTTGCCGGAAGTCCCCACGGAGAATAACTGCGGTAGAACTCTTCTTTATACATCCATGGGTACAACTTCAGATAAAAATGAACACATAATGAAAACACGCATTTTAAAAGGTTTTTCACCTGCCGTCTGTCTGCAAACTTGCCAAAGCATTAATTCATGGTTTTTACTAACCGGTATCAGTATGTTGTTACTTCGGCATCATTTTGAAACGTGTATTACAATTAAATCACGGTCAAATATGTTCATCTTGTTGTAGTTGTAGCCTCCTTGCCAGCGATTCTCTCTCTAGTTTAGCATACTCAGCCCGACTCAGCCCTGTTTGTTGGCCCCGATAGAACCACGATTTTTGTCGGGCCAGAAAAGAGGTGAACAATTACCCCCGGGCCGGAACTAGGCCTAGTGGAAGCGCAACCAAAAACGGGCCCGGCACGACACGGCACGCTTAAACCGCGCTCCGCGCCATGGTGGAAATGCCCCATTATGTAATACACTCTCCAGTGTAGGTCTATCATAGACCTACACTGGAGAGTTTACTTTATTTTAAAACATGACATGGTAACTAATGGCGGGACAACTGCAGCTGTAATGTTGCAAAATCATATCTCAGAAATAGTTAAAACGTCTTAATTTTCCGTTTCGCTGAACTAGCTCCCTCCCACTTTCAGCACTTCTCTTTTCCACAGAGGCATTGCGCTTTTACGCACAGCCTCTGCCACTGTGGAGGAGAGCGGAGCGCCATGAGGACCGTAAGTGTGTGAGAGTGTTGCTGCACCGTGCAACAAGATGATCCTGCTGCCTATTCTGTTGTATTCTCTCTGGGGAGAACCGAGTCGGTGCCTGGCGGAGGTCGGAGGCTTCACCACTGAAAAAAACATCCGCCACTTCGCCGTGGCCACCAATACGGTTTACGTCGCTACGGAAGAGAAGCTGTACCAGCTGAACCACGACCTGACTTTGGTTCAACATCTGACCCTGAGAGGTATCCTGAAGAACGATGCGCGGTTTTACCGGGGTTCTGTGACAAACGAATTGAATGCAACTTTCAGCGTGAACATATTGTTGCCGTTTGTTATAAATGGCACTCTGGTCAGCTGTGGTGTTATCGAGTGCGGGAACTGCGAGTGCGGGTACTGCGAGGTGTTGGACCTGAAGAACATTTCAAATGTTCTGTACAGGGAACACATCCAGGTGGGGTCTCCATTGCGCAACAGTGCGTCTGTCGGCTTCCTGGTGAATGAGGAGGGAAAGCATGTTTACATTCTGGCTGCCTTACAGAAAGGCGTAACGAAATCCACAGGGAGCAGCTGTCCCACTGGACCAGAAGCCGTGCACCTTCATAACACCAATAACATCCAGAGAGGATCTATTTTTTCTACTGTTGGCGAGCACAATACCCATGTGATCAAACGTGAGGGCAGTGTGGAGTTTGTAGATGGGTTTCAGATCAATTCCATCATTTATCTGTTCTCCAACTTGCCCTCAAGAAACACGGTCCGTCTCATTTGGCTCGAGGGCAAAGCGACTAAGAAGCAGACTCTGGAGTCTCTGCGGGGCGCGAACCTCAGGCTCTCCGCGGATGGAGGGAGAGGCGGAAGACTCCTCTCCTCCTCTGTGATCCCGGGGGGGCCGCCGGTGCTCTGGAGCGGCGTGTTCAGTGTGGACGGAAGAAAGACCAACACCGAGCTGCTGCTGTTTGACATCAGCCTGGATCTCAACATGACGGCCGATGCAGATCCGGACTTCTGCAGTGTGTGCCCGGTGAAGAAAACGAAGACGGTGGGTCCTTAGAGTCATCTGTTACATATGTTTCCCCTGGGAAAAACATTAGAATATGACGACTAATACTAATAATAATAATAAAAACAATAATAATAGTATCAATAATGAATGTATTTATATTCAATTAAAGAAAAGGGCAAATCAATTAGCTAATTAATTAATTAAATAACAATGTCAGACGTACCAAGCACATAATTAAAGTTTCTACTTAATCTCAAGCATTACCACAATGTAACCTAATACAAAAATGTGATTATTTAAAATTCATTTGAAAATGCATTCTATTATTATATATATGCATATATGAGGAAAGTACTACATTGCGTCCTGATCTGATCATTTTATGGTTGAATGTTTTAAGAAAGGTGAGTTGTACATTTTCGAGGCTCTTGTGGAGTTGACTGCTATAGAAATGTTGTATAAAAGAATGACCGCAGTCACTGCACTTGTATCAGCTACAAAGGTACTAATTCATTATCAGCACATTAGTTAGCATCCTATTTATATACTTAATTAGATGCATTTAGCGGTGAACAACAGTGGCAAATATAGTGGCATTTGATTGGAAATCTAAATGTAAACACATTCTGTTTGTGCATTAGTTGTTACAACATTACATTTAATTTTCTTAAATTCTGTCCAATTATAATCCAAACCAGTTTGGACCTGGTAGACATTTAAATAAAAGTAATGTTGAATGGGATATGTACCCAAATAAATGATATATCATATACAGATGCCAGCACTGCAGCTCGACAGGGCGACATTATGAAATGTTAAAATAAAAAATAAATACATGTGATTTCCCGTAACTACACCTAGTGACCTAGCGATGCATTTAACTGAGATTCAAGTAATGATAAGCTTTTTCAAGTATTATATTTAAAGCTTTCGTCTTCATGAAATAGTAAATACCTGTTGGATTCAGGTTTGATGATGAGCGTCTGTGTCTCTCAGGCAGAGACATTGAAGCCGAAGGCGGTGCTGTTCAGGCAGAAGTCCATGACCTCTGTGCTGGCAGTGAGACACAAGGCCTGGATGGTTTTCTTCATTGGGACGGGAGATGGTCAGCTCATGAAGGTGTGTATAACTAGTGATAACTATCAATGCCTAGAATACTTCAACAACACAGATTATAGTATGAATTGAATGCTCTCTTAAACTAACCAGTGTCTATGGAATAACTTAAAGGGGACCTATCATGCAAAATGCACTTTTGTTCGTCTTTTATACATGAATATGTGTCCCCGGTGTTCCAGGGAACTCACCAAGTGTCAGAAAACACAACCCTCTCTATTTTCCTCCATACCCAAATCTCTAAAAAAGGGGCTGCAACGGATCTGATACAGACTGATCCAGATTTGAACACTTCTATGTCGTCACAGAAGTGGCGCTACGGCTATTGGGCCAACTCTCCACCTATCAGGGGAATGTGGGGTTGGGCCACGGCCGGCCATTGCCGCTCGAAAGCGCTGGAGACGCTGTAGTACATATGCCAGGCCTGTAAGTGGCGCTGTAGTCTGCCACAAAAGCAGCGAAGAAGACTTCCCGCGCATAGTTACCATGGTTACCCTTCTGTTTATTCTCCGCTGTGGCTTTTTTCTCCCTCCCCGAGGCAAGCGTTTGCTCCTGCTGCTTTAATTCAATGCAATCCCTCCCCGTCGAGGCAAGCACTGTAATTCTCTCCGGTTAGTCCACCAGCAGATGACAAACACCCACCTCTCCGCCTCTTCCAAGGAACGAGGGGACCGTGCGGCAGAGTTTCAGTTTCAGTTTCTTTCGCCGGTCAAGATGTCCGTTAAAGTTTAAATCTTCCGGACAAAATTAGAAAAATGCCGGTCAAAGGTCTTCTTTGTTATTTATTGAGCTTTAAAACAAATGAATAACGACTCTATAGACCTATAATAATATAATAAAACCATAGACTGTATATATAAATAAAACACGGAGAACGGAGATCTTTTTTTCTCCCCCTCTTGACTTGATCAGAGCACGGCTCCCCTCTCCTGCAGGGGGGCGTGGTCAGCTGCAGCTCACAGAATCAGCCCCGTAGACAGCAAACAGCACATAGAGCGAAATGAGGCATGGCTAAAATGCATGATCTGTTTGGTATTTTGAAAACAGAAATGTATAAATATACCTTATATAGGTATGGCCCTACAATATATCATTTAAATATAGCATGATAGGTCCACTTTAATAAAGTCACAAAAAAATCTTTATATATATATATATATATTTCCTGAACAACAGTGTTTTTTTAATGACAGTTAGAAGGGTGATGCTCCAAAATAAGTAATATTCTCTTAAAAGCTTCCATTACAACTTTGAATTTTTTGAACTTTGGAACCATAATGTGATTTATTTGATGGGGTTGAGTGCAAAATACATTGGTAAATTTACATTTCAGTCTTCTTAGTGACGTATAAAAAATGATTTCCAAATTCTTGTTTTAGTCAAGACCCCCTTCTTGATGTTGTCCAACTCCTAGATACAACTATTGATATGCCCTAGAAACTCTTTATACCGTAAGTGCTCCCTCGCAGGATTAAAGACTCAAACATAAGTCTCCGCTGTAACCCGCTCCTGGACACAATAGGCTCTTTCATGCTGAGTTTACTCTTACAAGTTTCCATAAAACCCCTTGGTGTTTCTCCCAGCGTGCAGCTAAGAGAGAATAATTGCTTTTTTATTGACTCAATGACAAATGTAACACATGAGGTAAAGACCTCTGATAGTTTGTAGAAGAAATGACCAGTCTTTCCTTTTGTGCAATTTTATGTTTGGTGTACACCTAAATGGAAGCTGACATTGTATGAGACAAACTATGCATTTTGCCATAATCATCATCTCGCTCAGTGTAATACTGTTTAACGCCTGTCTTATTTATCATGAAATCAAATGTGATGCAACACATCCTGCAGTGGGACAGCAGGCTCACTGACATGTCACTCTGGCTGTTTACAGGGTTGAGTGGAGCAGGACTAACCACTAACCAAACTAATGAGAAGAAAGCCACTTATTGACCCCACAACAAACCCACTTCCTGGCCTTTACCTATAAATATCTTAGATCCATGTAACAGTTCAACAGAGGCACAGCCGAATTGCAGAAGAAAGAGTTAAAGGCCATTTTACTGCAGTATTTGTCACTTAAAGGGGACCTATCATGCAAAATGCACTTTTGTACGTCTTTTCTACATGAACATGTGTCCCCGGTGTTCCAGGGAACTCACCAAGTGTCAGAAAACACAACCCTCTCTATTTTCCTCCATACCCAAATCTCTAAAAAAGGGGCTGCAACGGATCTGATAAAAACTGATCCAGATTTGAACACGTTACTGACGTCAGGACGGTGGCGCTACGGCTATTGGGCCAACTCTCCACCTATCAGGGGAATGTGGGGTTGGGCCACGGCCGGCCATTGCCGCTCGAAAGCGCTGGAGACGCTGTAGTGCATATGCCTGTAAGTGGCGCTGTAGTCTGCCACAAAAGCAGCGAAAAAGACTTCCCGGGCATGGTTACCATGGTTACCCTTCTGTTTATTCTCCGCTGTGGCTTTCTTTCTCCCTCCCCGAGGCAAGCGTTTGCTCCCGCTGCTTTAATTCAATGCAATCCCTCCCCGTCGAGGCAAGCACTGTAATTCTAAAATGTGAATGCACCACACATAAAGAGAAACATAACATATATTCTTATCTCTTATCTGAAAGACGCAACCAAGAGTTGATAAAAGTATTGCATCACACACTGCAGGGTGTTATCATACCAGAGAGAGCGAGCATCACCTCTAAACCAATTGTAAACTAAATGGAGACCAGCATAGTGATGTCGTCATGCTTTGGGGTGTGAATAAAAAGCAGGAGGCTCAACAGGTCTGAATGACACAAATGGTTGTGGAGACAGCCAAAGTGGGTGGTCTATTCTTCAGTGATAACTGTGAGTTTTGATATTTGTCAGTACAGTAGCATGCCAGCTAACCACCGAATGGCAACAACAGCATCTGCCATGAATCTCTCTTATTGGCTATTGTAGTCAAACATGTGATGATGTGATCAAACATTAATTAATGTTGATTAATGGAGCAGACCCAATAAAACAATCTGCAAACAGTTTGTGATGTTAGGAACTGGATCTGTTCTCCCACCACCAGATCATCTGAGAGGAACATCCGTACTGTCCTGGGTCCTAAACTAGATTTGTTCAGAATCATAACCTGTGCATTGGTAAATGGGAAAGTAGAGCAACACAGTGGAAGTGACATGATGTGAAGATAAGGACAAACGTCCAAATTGAGAAATACTTTTTCTATATTGGTGTGAGATATTAGTGGTGTCAGCGGACAACACATCATCACCATTAGAACAAAAAGGATAATGGATTAAGGTTTTCTTCAACAACCTAAATGGTTTTGGTTATTAGCAAATGGCTGGACATGTGAGAGAGGCCTAAACCACAGACTCACCAGGAAATGCATCTTTCTCTCTCCTGAAACACCACACAGTTTTCTGAAGAGATTGTGGTGTGACAGCTGTAGAGCTGAGTATAAATGCTGGCTTCATTGTGAGAGAAGAAGCTGAGGAAGTATGATTCCGTGGAAGAAACACCCATTGTATTAAAAAGTTGTATACAGCTCCCAATGTGTAAGGATATGATACAGTTCAAGTTTTAAATAGAGCAGTGGACAAAAGTTGTCACTCCATAAAAAAACAGCTGAAGACATGACCTCAGTCACCTCAAGATACAGTTACCTTCTGGTGGTTTTATTTGAGCAGAGTCCGACTGTCCATAGAAGTTCTGACTGGAGGATCCAAGAGTTCAGGCAGGACTGTGTCTATGACAGTATACCAATGGAACAGGGTAACAATTAATGTCATTGATTACCCCTGTGCTAACCCTACTTTTCATACAAACACTTGCAATGCTTCACAAAACAGAATTATAATATGTGTTGAAAAAATCTGCAGCCAACATCAAAATAATATTTAGGTTGTCACTAACACTGTTATTCTCCTCTGACTGATATAGTGCTATCAGAAACTCCTTTTGTCCTTACCCTGGTCCAGGTCACCTGGTCTGCCCTGGCGTTGCCATACAAGCTTACAGCTGGTTGCTCTTTGAACATGAATGCCATGGTTTTAAATGATATATTTATATTGAGAGTATTTACTTTACTCCAGCAAGCAAAAAAAACCTTTTAATCCAATCAGTAAACCATAACTTTGATAATTAACAGCAGGGCACCTCTGTCTGTCAAAAACCTGACAAAGCTGCGTTCCTGTTGTCAGCTTTCTGTGGACCAGAACTTTCAGAGCTCCTGTCCCAGGGTGCTCTACAGGGCCGATAATGACCGCAGAGTGTTTCCCAAAATGCATCTGGATCCAGTGGATCTTAAACATGTGTACATGTCATTCGAAAACCAGGTAGGTACTTTTACTTGTACAGTACAATGTGTAAAGCAAGCACTGGAGATTATAAACGCTTTTCAGATTTGTTTGTGTTTAAAAAGTGTTGTTAGATTGCTATGTTTGTGATTTGTCCAAGATGAAGCGTGTAGCTGTGTCAAAGTGCGGCACATATACAGATGTGCAGGCCTGCTGGTCTGCACAGGATCCTCACTGTGTCTGGTGCGGGTCTACCACAAGGTCAGGAACACAACACCTGCACGCCAGTCTTTCAAACAAACATAAGTATCATACTCTCTATTAAAATGTCATTTTCTCTTGCATAGTTGCACATTTGAAGATGACTGCCCAAATTCAGACTGGTTATCCATCCCTGATGATTCTCAACAGAAAATGGTTTCCTACAAAGTTATGAAAGACAGCACTGGACAGGTAGAGATTATATTAATATTGAAATATAATGACAATAATCATCATGTATGACTGTCAGTTATTGGTTTTACACTCACATCATTCCTCTCTCAGGTCACACTAAACATCCACACACACCTGACTGTGGGACAGCAGGCGCTGGATAAATATTCCTGTAATTTCTCTACAAGTTCAAGTGACTTCAGTGAGCTTTGTAGCAGGGAGAGCCCCTTTCCAAAGTTCCCACAATGCACCTGCATTCTTTCAAATAGCTCACTTCCTGCTGAAGGTCAGTGACTTCTAATGAATATATTAATGCAGTGAATTAAATACCATGATTAATGACAATTGGGTCCCCTGAAAGGCGCTATATACATTTAAGTTATTATTATTATTAATTGTAAAAGATTCCTATAAGATAAAAAGTGAACAAAGCTGTCGTCTCACAACAAATATCAAATCATTGCATAAAAATGTGCATGTTGCTGCTGACAACTACAACCAAGACTCTAACAATTACTGTATAATGTTCCCTCAACAGGCCGCCATGTCACTGTTAGGATTAGACTTGGGACAACAATATTAATGGAAAAACTGAAGCTCTCCAACTGCCCTGACATCAGGGGACGGTCAGCTTATGTCCTGTAAGTCCACTGCCAACATGTCAAAAATATATGTAGAAAGATTATTGATTCATAGAAGATGCCCACATTGAACAAGCAAAGAACATTTGAAGGAGAGAGGCAGAGGCATGTCTCAGTGACGCATACAGCATTGCTATCTTAGGGTCTATGTGTTGTGTCAAGTCCTGGTGATTCATATTCTAGGTAACAGCCTCAGCTAACAGCATTGGTTTTCTCTCAGGTGTGGAGAGTGTGTCAGGGCTGGATGTGGCTGGAGCAGAAACGGCTGTACCTGGGCAAACCAAGGAGTGGGGAATGTAATAATGGATGTTTTTTTCTAACAGTCTCCTCCAAGTGTTTCATTCTTACATCAATTGACTGAAACCACTGCTTTCAAAATTGTCAAAACAGATGAACTAGTTAGGAAATAACCCTATTTTAGGTCTAACCCAGCCTGATTTAACTGATCATCAAAACAAAATGTCAGATTTGGTTTAATTTGAATGAGAAGCTCTAACAAAAATGCAAATAAGACATTATAGTTACTGGAAGCAAGCTGCTTCTTAGTTATTTAGCCCAGCTAACATTAGCCGTAACAGGTGCTAAATTCACTGTTGACAGTATCTTTAAAGTGAGTGTCACCCTGCCTAATTCTCCCCTCACTTGCTCTTGCAGGACAGTGTTTGCCAAAAAATGGAGTCAATGATGAACCTTTCAGTGAGTTTGACCCTCAGTTATCATACACATTATTTCTCTCATAATACCCTAATTCACATTCAGTAAAGAATCAGCATAAAGGAATGTAATAAACCTGATTTATCTTTGCGTGTGTTTCACTGTCAGAGACCAGGGATCTCCTCCATCACACCCAGCAATGTGTCTTTCTACGGCAGGAACCACGCCGTGTTGTCGGGTTCTAACCTCAGGGACGTGATCAGAGTGAGGATTCAGGGCGACACGGAGTGCACTCCACAAGAGTGAGTCAGTTCACCAGTGGTAATATGAGTGGTATATTACACCTTGATATGCTCGACAATCTGACAGCATTCATTGGATAATTATCAAGTACTTTCCAGTCCATGCTATAATGTGCATTGATCTGTCCTACAGCTAGGAACAGGATTTATGTAAAATATTGTTTTTTTCCACAAACGTATTCTTTAAGGTTTTAAGAAAAATGAGGCTTATGTTGGGGTTCACACGTGCTAGCAAATCTGGATTCATTTGGTGTTACGGAAAACCCATTCTCTGTACCATTCTCACACATTGCAATCATCAGCACTGGAACAGAAGTACATTTTGGCATCAACTTGAAACTAAACAGTTTTCAAAAATATTATAATTGTTTTACTTTGTTGTATGCTCAGAATTTAAGTTTTGAAACACAAATGTTTTGCTGTTTGCTATGTTAAAGGCATTCTCCATTTATCATTCTTTTATAACGAAGTCTTCACCATGAGTACAAAAGCAGTTTTAATTGGAATTGGCAATGCCTGAGAGTCTGGGTAAGGGTTGTGTTACAAACACAAAGAAAGTTAAAGTGAGTTTGGAGTTGAGGGTGGAGAAGAGGTATAAAAAGGTCGAGGAGAGGAATGAAAATGTGCCTCAACATAATTATGCTCTGGTTATTTGCATATTTCTTGTATTTAATGGTTGTTGTGATTTATTTAGTTCCCTTACATAAGGTGAATATTGATCTCAGCTGCAACTGCTCTCTCTGTTCTCTGATCAGATCTCCTGTGTGGAACAACACTGGTGGGAGACTCACCTTCCACATTCCCAGGGCAGATATTAAAGGCGTGGTCAAAGTATGTGCTGTCCTCCCAGATGGTAGTTGCCATGGCAACAGTACAATCACCTACCAGTCATCCCCATCATGCACCAATATTACACCAAGCAGCACCTGGATCAGGTAAGCCTGGATTGGTTTGCATGTTTTCATCCCAACAAGAACATCATGGATGAAAATCTTGAATCCATTTAGTATTTCCATCAGCTACTGAGCTGCAGAAAAGGTTCCAACAAACAGAAATGTTTCAGAAACGTTATGTTCTGATGTCAACTAGGGCTGCACGATATATCGTGTCGTGACGATAATCGCGATATGCACATGCGATAGTCACATCGCACGATGTAGGCAAATGAACTCAAACACGTCATGTTACAATTATTTTGCTGCTTGCTACAAAAGGAAAACTTGCGCGGCTCTCATGTCAGGGGTGCTTGAGTGAGTGGCATGCAGGCTCTGCATGCACAGCAAACCACCAATCAAATCTCCAAAGCAAACGGACCCCGTGATTAAAGGTAGAAACACTGAATAAAGTAGTTTCATGTGTTTCTCCAGGGCAGTTCGGCGCTGCTAACCGAGCTAGCTCAGCTTGTTGCTCTGACAACTTAAGATCCAGACGTCTGTGACTAAAATCCTTCATCTGGTTAAATATAGTTAGAAAAATACCAATTGTATAGCATTAAAGTTCAAGAAAGGATGGTTTGCGGACAAACATATTTTTTCATATCGCAATATATATCGCAGGGGAAACAAATATCGCAATATCAGTTTTTTCCAATATCATGCAGCCCTAATGTCAACAGAACATAACAGAACATAACGTTCTGTTATGTTCTGTTATGTTCTGAAAAGCTTCTGCTGCTGAAAGAAGCTTTTCTGGTTGCATCTCTAATGGAGACACCTCCACTTGGCATTATTCTTGTTCAACTTTCATATACTAGTCCATGTTAAACAGTACACACAGTACACACACACATACTTGGATTTATAAGCTCATTTGGAAAAGGTATTGAAAGTGAAAGACCATCAGAAATCACAATCTAATCAATCATTATTGAGATTAACTGTGAACAAACAAGACCATCACTGTATTCAGCCTCTGCGGATCCATTCAATGGAGAGGAGTGATGAGGCAACATGGGTGATAAGAAAAGTGCTATAGGAAACATGATGGTTACATCATGGTAATTACAAAGATATAATTACTGATATGACATTTGATTTGATACTTAAAAACATCTAAAATACAGTGAGAGCATAAATAGGCGATCTTCTGACAGTGAGTTGTTAGTAACACGACATGGCTGAGACTTATTCTGAGAACCAATGTCAATGAGGGGGGGACATTTACGGGTCGAGGGTCATGTCGTGGGCAAGGACAGCCACTTCCCAGAAACAACGTCTTTCACCATGAGACCACTTCCCTCTGCAGTTGCACTAACTGAAAGTGCGACTTCTGCTTTTGTTATAACACGTCTTTCCACACTGTTGCATGGGTGCAAAAATGATATGTTCAAATCAAGAGGCGATAAGCTAAGGCGACTGCATTGGTAAAGAGCTGTTCTAATCTTAGTGAGCAGTCAACTCACTTCACAACACACTCTGGCTCTGCTCATATAAACATCACACACAGACATCAGGAGCAGTCTTTTGTTCAGTTTCTTCCAATGTAGAACCACAGAACCTCTGGCTGCTGGAACACTTCTCTACCTTACAATGATGTGCTAGCATACTTAAATAGGCCCTATTCTGCTTTTTGTGGTGTTCCATCTCCTGTAGAGTGTTCTTTAGGTTTTTGTGCATGTGAATGGTCAGCACAGGCTAAAATCCCTGTGTTCCCTCCAGAGGGAGTTTATCCCTCTTTAAGAATATCGGTTGTCACTTATATCCACCAGTGAGTGTGCACAGCTTTTCAATGCGCTACTTTATTTGTTCTGATCACAAGTTCCTGGATGCTATACAGTATGTATTTTGGCATGTTAGCTGTAAGGCCTAATAATGTTTTACATGACCTCCCAACCATTCTTCTTTGATGGCAACAATTATTTAGTTGGAATCAGAGATGGGGTCGTTACTAAAAAAAATATATTACATATTACATATTACTTTTTAAAAAAGTAATATATTACACTACTTCGTTACTCTCTACATAAAGTAACTAGTTACTTTACTCGTTACTTTACTCGCAGGGCCGCCCCTCCCTACAGGCAGATCACGCAGACTGCTAAAGTTTCAAATGTTCTCTTTAGTTCAGTTTCCATTGTCGCATAAGACTGATCCAGATAGCTCTGACCATGGCTGTCCTCTGTCTCCTGCTATCTGTATTTTGCGCAGTATATCTCTGAACGATGCGATGGTGATTCCACTGTGCAAATGGGCAACATTACCTCTACTATGAAGGATGCTACAAGCCTGTCCATCTCTGCTTTGGTTACCGGTCCTCCAAATTCTAATATTTGCTGCTTCGGAGTCGGCGGCGGCGCACTCACAACATCCTCACTCTGGGTTCGGGGGTCCTTAGCTATTAGCTTCACCTTAGCATGTGTTCTTTGCAGGTGTTTTGTTGAGGTTTGACGTGGTGTTTGCAGCAGTGGATAACAGCTTCTGGCCTGGACACAGTTTGCACCTCACCGTCACATTCCTGTCTATTCTTCGGACGAACTCAAAATAATGGGCATACCTCCACCCCTCGAAAGTTATCGCTGACTCTGCCATGTTTATGCAGCACTGCACGTGGAGATGTGGACGCGCAGATTACGTACATATAAACCTGCGGCGGAAACCCCTCTTGTCTGTCAGTGTGATTATGACTGATTTTATAAAAGTAACGAAGTAACGTGTGTCGGGGCAATGTTAGTAATTGTAGTGTGATTACTGAATTATAAAAGTAACGCGTTACACTATTCCGTTACCGACAAAAGTAATATTATTACAGTAACGCGTTACACCCAACTCTGGTTGGAATGCTGATACAGCATTCCAACTAAATTTATGCTACGGACAAAAAGTTTATTATTATTATTCCGCCGACTTATTTTGGCCCTCTTCTCCTCCCACATTCAACATCGTTCAAACATCAAAACGTTCAGCTCGGTCGGGAATCGCAGGTTATTACTTTTCTCATTCATAACTTTCATAATTCCAGAGATACATCCCATAATTCATCACATTTTTAACATGGAAGTCAATGGAGACATTCTTCAGACTTCAACAAATCTTCATGCGACTTCAACTGCTAACTGTTCATTCATACTTTCACTCAGAAACCTCATTCCAACTTTAAAATGTTACACATCTTTCTGACATTATTCGTGTAACACCACTTTTAAATCTGATTCTTACTTTTAGAGATATTAAACATTGTTCAGACCTTGGTAAAGAGGCTTTCTTCAGATTTTAACATTAACTAGAGTGCGTGATGTCACAGCTAGAGTGGAGCAAATCTTGAAATTTGCCTTCATATTTTTTTTTAAACCTGCCATAATTCCCAAACCCTACATTCCTGAGACATAATTTTTCATGACAAATGTAGGAAAACATCTCGTAGCTTGAAAAATGACAAATAATTAAACAAAATGCCTCTTGAGGGCATGAAGTGACAAAAACGTTCAACATGTCTCCATTAAAACCCATTGTAATTTCAGGCTGATATTTCCTCACAGCAGCAGCCGCACACTTTTAGTTAAACTGCCAAAAAGGCCACATTATTTACCCGAAAGTACACAAAAATTACACTTCAGATACTCAACTTCCTTGACATGCTTCACGTTTTGAAATTTCACAGATATCTGTTATCGTTCTTCTACAACACGTTCACATGTAAGAGGTTTATCTCTCATTCAGAACAATGCAAACCTTTGATCTCTACAGAGCTCGTTAGCTCAACTATAAACACCTGTGTAATGGAACACGATGATGTCATCACTCCAACTGACAGCAGTCAGTTCTTCTCTCTCTCTCTCTCTCTCTCTCTCTCTCTTTTATTTAATGTATTTGGGTCTACAACAGATGATACAAATGTTTGTGTCAGTAAATGTGTACTAACAGAGGCGGGGGTGTTTGTGAAAATAACGGGGACAGAGCTGGCTGCTGTCAGACGAACAGCTGTGCGGCGTCATCACAAACGGACGTTGCTTCACTTCACGCTCCGGAGGAAAGGACGTCCCATTGCTCTTAAAACTAATTTCCCTGCTTCTCGTGGTTTCCTTGCGTCGCAAGTGAGGGACGCAAGGATTCCATTTAATCGACCTGAGATGCAGCCACAGACACACACACTCTCTCTCTCTCTCTCTCTCTCTCTCTCTCTCTCTCTCTCTCTCTCTCTCTCTCTCTCTCTCTCTCTCTCTCTCTCACACACAATGTTCCAAACGGCCCAAAACTTCACAGGTTTAGTAACGATGCAGCCATCAACGCATCTAAGCGTAGTATGGGGTGTCATCAAATGCCGTTGCCGTGGCGACAGACCACTCGCCATGAAACAGCACTTTGGCTCGACCAAAAATCGCTTTTAAATGTGCTATATAAATAAAACCTGATTTGATTTGATTTGAATTGATTTGAAACACGATGTCGCTGTAAGTCCAATGGACACGGTCCAATCGTCCCCCAATCTTCACTTGTATATCACCGGTCCATGCCTCAACAGCTCTACGTCAATTATGGGGTTTCTTCAAATGCCGTTGCCATGGCAACACAATGCTCGCCATGAAACACGGTTTTCTCATAACTTCAGTGAAAATGCTCCAAACGGTCCAAAACTTCACAGGTTTGGTAACGATGCAGCCATCCACACATCTAAGCGTATTATGGGATGTCATCAAATGCCGTTGGCATGGCGACAGATCATTCACCATCAAGTTAGTTCAAAAGTTTGCAGTTCAAATATTCTGCTGCTTTTCCAAGCCTTTTTACTTTCTTTTCTTCTCTCATCACACATTCAAGCCCCCAGTGTTCATGTATCATTTCAATCTAAATTCTTCACTTTCTTCTTACACATTACATTTCAGCATAGCAGTTTAGCGTCAGATTTTCAGCATAAAGCATTCCCACTAGCAATTTCTTCAGGAATTGCATTCTCTAGTTATTCTCATTATTCTGTTGTTTGTTACCTTTATACTGTATAAAGTAGTCACAGGTGTGTGTCATATCACGCTCCATGGTAAGAAAACGCTTTCTCTGGTATTGAATGTGTATGTCCTCTTCTCTGATTGGCTGCTGCTCTGTGTCATGTAGTGGGAAGAGGAACATCACTCTCATGGGTTCCCACCTGGAGCTTGTGGAAGGGATCATACACTGCCGCTGCTTGGAAGGGGTCATGCACAGCCACTGCTTGGAAGGGGTCATGCACAGCCACTGCTTGCAGGAAGTCATACCCAGAAACAGCAACTATCAGGTGGGTCTCTTTACACCACACTATTCCAGTGTGTTCTCTTACTTTATGTCATATCACATCATGTCATGCTGCTTTGCTCTGTCTCATTATACGTCATGCTATAATGTGTTATTTTTGTTACGCTACAGTATGTCTTGTTATGTTGTTGTTGTTTTACATTAACCAGTGTAACATTGTTTCATGTATAATGTTTATTTCCTCGTTTCCCATTACATTTCTTTATTTACCATGTCAACATCATCACCATGTCATGTAATGCCATATACAGATGTTTTTAATTGTGTGCAGAATCTCACATATGAGTCCCCTGCAGCTGGAAAGGGGGTTTCTGCTGTCGAAGTGTTTCTGAAAGTAGCCAATAAGAGCTTGCCCTGCCACAAAACAATGAGCTACCATCCAGAGCCCGAGTTCATCAGCTTCACATCCACAGTGACAGGAGAAGATTTGCGCATCACCCTACAGGTAACGCATATTTTTGTACATGCACAAACAAAGGACATGTTTACACAAAGGTCATTGTTTGTCTAATGTTTCCGCACTCGCCACATTACTGAAACTGCTCTACTCAAGGTCACAAATTACATTCTCCTCTCTGCTGACTCTGGTTCCTTCTCCATCCTCATCCTTCTTGACCTAACCGCCGCCTTCGACACCATTAACCACTCCATCCTTCAGTCCTTAATTGGCATAACCGGCACCGCCATCTCATGGCTCAAATCCTATCTCTCTGGCAGAAAACAATTCATTTCCATCAACAACCTCAAATCCCCTACCGCTTCAGTCACTCACGGCGTCCCCCAGGGCTCTGTAACTGGTCCCCTACTTTTCATCATTTACATCCTTCCAGACAGATCCTCCGTCAACACCAACTCCGGTTCCACTGTTACGCCGACGACACCCAACTCTACCTCTCTAGAAAAACTATTTCTGCAACCACCCACTCACCAACTGCCTCACTGACATCAAAACATGGATGCAAAACAACTTTCTGAAACTAAACTGTGACAAATCTGAAAAAATCATGGCCCAAACTCACTAACCTGCTCCATCCAGGACTTCTCTCTAAACATTGACGGCTACATCGTCAACCCCGCTCTCACTTTCCTCCCTCACGTCAACCAGGTCACAAAAACCGCCTTCTTCCACTTAAAGAACATTGCCCGCATCAGACCCTCCCTCTCATCCACCGCTGCTGAAACTCTGATCCATGCCTTCATTACATCCCGACTGGATTACTGCAACAGCATCCTCTATGGTTCCCCTGCATACATCCTCAATAAACTGCAATGTGTCCAATACTCCGCTGCCCGTATGTTCACCTCCACCCGACGCTCCGACCACATCTCCCATATCCTCCAGGACCTCCAGTGGCTCCCCATCAAACACCGGATTGACTTCAAAATATTACCTCTCACCAGAGTTGGGTGTAACGCGTACAAAGTAACGCGTTACTGTAATAATATTACTTTTGTCGGTAACGGAGTAGTGTAACGCGTTACTTTTATAATTCAGTAATCACACTATAGTTACTAACATTGCCCGACACGCGTTACTTCGTTACTTTTATAAAATCAGTAATCACACTACAGTTAGCCTACTAACATAAATAATTACTAGATTCTCCCTTTGACAGACAAGAGGGATTTCCGCCGCAGGTTTTTATTTACGTAACATTTGCGCGACTTGCAGTGCATAAACATGGCTGAGACAGCGATAACTTTCGAGGGGTGGAGCGGTATGCCCATTATTTTGAGTTCGTCCGAAGAAAAACACGCAAAAACAGCAAAACAGCAAACACACAAAGTTATATGATGAGGCCCTCTGTGTCGCGAGTGTCGACGGACGGACGGGGGTGCTAGTGGAGCATTTGCGCTTCAGATGAGGCTCCCTCCGCAAAATGAAGCACCCTCTGCAGTCTGCGTGATCTGCCTGTAGGGAGCGACAGCCCAGCGAGTAAAGTAACGCGTTACTTTATGTAGAGAGTAACGAAGTAATATATAATATATTACTTTTTGCCTCTCACCTACAAAACCATCAACAACCTTGCCCCCCCCTTTACCTCTCTGGCCTCATCCAACCACACACCTCTACCCGTCGCCTCAGGTCTGCTGACGCTAACCTACTACAGCCCATCAGGACCAAGCTCTGGACCTGGGATGACAGGGCCTTCGCTGCAGCCCCCCCTCCCTCTGGAACTCCCTTCCCAGTCACTCACATCGAAAGGCCAACACTCTTGAATCCTTCAAAAAATCTCTCCCCCCCCCATTTTACTCCGCACTTGGATTAGGACTACTGTTTAGTTCTTGGTTTTTTTTTGTACTGTTTCTGGTCTGATTTGAGGTAAACTGTATTTGAGCATTAGGAAAAACGCTATAAAAATCCAATGTATTATTATTATAATGTTGTCATTTCAGAAAAAGGCAGACGGACTGGCGATGAGGGAAGCAGAGTTGTCTGTGTATGGTGTTCAGGAAGGAAACACGTACCCCTGTGTAATGAAGGACAAAGAGACCAGTAATGAGACTGACTTCCTCATCTGTGAGATTGAAAGGACACCCTTTACTAAATTTCAGAAGTTAATGGTAAATCTTGTAACACCAAGCCACAATAGAGAAATAAAATGTTAGTTTTATTGAAAAAAGTAAACATGTAATACTGCTCTCTAGAATTCCTTTCAAATATGTTTTTTTTCTGCAGATAAAATATGGGGACAGGACAGTAACCCTGAACGCCAAATATCCAATCCATCTGTACCTGGTGCTGCTTGTCCTTCTGCTGATACCCTGCATTTGTGTTGGTAAGTATAGGGTTTTATGATTTACCAGCTTCAGGTCGAACTGAACTGGAAAATAAACCTTTTTAATTTGATGCCTCCGCACCAGAGGCATTTTGTGTCCGTGGTGGCCCCTCTGTCTGTCTCATTGTTTGCGAACACGATATCTCAGGATCACCCGAAAGAGAATATCTTCAAATTGTACACAAACGTCTCTGTCTTTCAGTGGTGGTGATCATCTACCGAAATCAACAGAAGAAGCTTACTGCTAAGATGAACAGGCGTATGGAAGACCTGGAGCTGGACATCAGGAATGACATTAGACAAGGTCAGTAGCAAACATCATGGCATCTGTTGTTTAACGTAGATGAGGAAAAACCAGGTGCTTCAGATACTCACATTTTAAAAGCAGTGTGGCCGAGTGTTGTTCGCAAAAAGCTTGTGAAATATAAAGATATCTCTTGTTGTGCCGCATCGATATTGATATTGTAACGTCTAACCTTTTTTTAAGCTCTATCCAGTCGAACAATATGATAGATAAACCGATGGAGGACTTTTCTAACTTTTCATTTCGCATAAGGTCAAGATTGGTGATTTGTATTCAATTATTTGCTTTATGAACAAATACCTATATAATACTAATCAATACCACATCTGGCTCAGCTGTGTTTGGTTTTTGTTCGCATGCCATCACTAAGACTAAGATGGTGAACGTGGTTTTGAATGTTGAAACTGTATCTGATCGTACCTGATAAGCAGTGGCGAACCGTGACTTTTATACCTAGGCCCTCTGACCCCAGTATTTTAAATACAATTAAATCAAGTTATTTTGGTAAAACATTTTTTTTTTATTGTTTTCAAATATTATTATTTAGAATATCTTAGGCCCTCAGAGAGCTCGCCACTGCTGATAAGTGACTTAACCTTATCAGACTCTGGCTCTTCTGTTTAACAACTTCAATAGACACACGCACATGCAGTTCCCTTTGCTTTAGGTACTGTTGGTTCAGAGAGGGCCTTTATCAGTTGAAAGGGGGAGAAAGAGAGGAGGACATTGCCTGGTTGTTCGGCCGGCTCTGGATTTGAACCGGTTTACTCGGCAGCGGTTTACGCATATGGGCCGCCAGCTCTCCGGTGGCCCATGCAGTTCCTCTTTATGATGTGAAATGCCCTTGTTCCTTTTTTCTAATGTAAAACCAGAAGGCCTCATTTCTGTTGGTAATGAAGTGTGAGATCAGTTAGTGAGCAGCTCCTGTTTTCTTTTCCTCTTTTTATGTTTGACCTGTCTAATGCTTTAATCTGGCATCAAAGAGAAATATGAATAATCTCTAACACACACATGTCTGATTCTCTGAACCGTCCTCCTCAGGTTTTGTGGATCTGCAGACAGAGAAGGCTGACCTGATGGAAAATGTCGGAGCGATTCCTTTCTTGGACTACAAGCACTTTGCCTCCAGAATCTTCTTTCCTGAGGTACATTGTAAAATGTGAAACATTAAACATAATACGATCTCTGGCAGATTTCCAATGCTATGTTTTGTTATTCAGGATGACTCTCTGATGAGGCTGTGTATCAAAGACATTGGGCAGGTAAGGTTTACCACCAGCTGTTGATGATGTCAGCACCATGTGTAGCTCTTTCAGTGATGGGTTGTTGTGTCTGACCTGAATCAGGATGTTGTAAAGGTCCAACTTGACGATTGTTGCCAAGGCTTGTCCAGGCTGCTCCAGGATCAGCTCTTCCTCACATCCATGGTGCACGCTCTGGAGGAGCAGAAGAGCTTCACCATCAAAGACAAGTCAGTGTTAAACTGGGCCTGTGATATTCAGTATCAGCCCATCAGATGACTAACTGTTTTAGGTCTAAAGATGTCTTTCGTCCATTAGTACCTTTTTCATGCTGAATGACTTCTGACCCAGAACCCTTTCATGAGCATCCTGCCTGTCGCAGTCTCTTCACTTTTATCCTTCTGATGATTCATGGTTTTCTTGTCAGTTGGTCAGTCATGACAGCTGGGTCTATAAAATACAAATAAACTCATGGTGATGCTTTTTATTTGCTTGCTTGTTCACCCAACAGTCCAGAACCCTTAGATCCAGCCAATCATAGGAGCTGAGAGCAGATAGTGCTTGTACCAAAAAGTACATTGGTTTTGAAAATAGTTGCTGTCTGACTAATTGATACGTTGATGAATTGTTGAGAATGCTAGACCTTTTTTTCTCTTCCATATTGTCCTTCTTAATCTTTAACCAGTTTGCCAATGCTATTATCCTGTTGCATAATCATTTTATTTTCTCTTTGCTTCATATCCTCTGCATTCACATCCTGTATGCTGTCCCGTTCTACGTTGGTCTCCTCATCTCTATATATTATTTTTCAGATGTGCTTTGGCGTCATTGCTAACCGTAGCGCTCCACCATAACTTGTCGTACCTGACGGAGGTGATGGAGGCTTTGCTGAAGGCGCTGACGCAGCAGAACAGCAACGCTCAGCCCAAACTCCTGCTGCGGCGCACCGAGTCCACCGTGGAGAAGCTGCTGACCAACTGGATGTCCATCTGCCTTTATGGCTTCCTCCGGGTGAGCTGCTGTCACCTTTTCTGTTCCATAAAACTCTGGCTGGATACACTTTTCATGCCGAATAAAAGTTGTCCTTGTCCTTTAAATGTGATGCAGCAAAGCATGTCTGTCCTGTGATGGACCTTTGATTATTCAGATATTGCTTTCCAGGCCTTTACTACATATGTATAAAGTTGAGTTTTATATTGATCTGGGTCTACAGTTACATCTAGGATTAACTTGTGCATAGGTGAGAGTGGGGTAAGATGAGACATGTTTTACTTATGTTGTCCTCAAGGCAAGGAAAAACAAGATTGAAGACAACAAATAACCTATACTTCAGGATGTCTTCAGTCAATCAAATGAAAATAATGCATCTATCACAGAGGGCCATGAAAATATGACTTCTAAGTGGTCTTGTGGCTTAACTTGCCCCGTCTAAGGGGTAAGTGGATCCAAGTCAAGGGGTAAATGGACCAATTGACTTTTTCAAGTTTAAACCTGAGTTGTTGAGTTGTTACAGGAATGCTGTTTCTGTCTGCTAATTAAGTTGTATATCTGGTGTATGTAATGTGTCTGTCTTTTGCACTGCTCTGATTGATTTACCAGCCTCTCCATCAGTGGCTGCTCTGAAATACCACTTTATACTACAGAGACTTAACTTATCTTCAGTGCCTCTGGGGGGTTAGGTTGAACCACTGTCTCAGTTTACCCCCCAGCATGTGGCTCACTTTGCCCCACAGCCCCTTTTTGGAAAAAACTGTCTAGCTTAGTCATTCGTGCTAATCTTGAGCTAACATAACCAAGGTAACGGACATCAGCTCTGCACAGCTTTCCTGGAATCAGAGTCCTTCATGTTACCTGTATATAGTTCACAGTTTAACTCAGCTCTGTTATATGGTTTAAGATATGAACTATACATCTTGACTTTTAGACCTCCAGTCTACCCGCCCCATTTATAACCGGGGAGTTGAAACTAGAAAGAGATAGTGAGGCCCACTCACTTCCTGTTTCTGACTGTGCAGGAGAGCGTTGGCCAGCACTTGTACCTGATGGCGAGCGCCGTCACACAGCAGACCGCTAAAGGCCCCGTGGACTGTGTGACCGAGAAGGCTCTGTACACACTGAGCGAGGACTGGCTGCTGTGGCAGGCTCAGGACTTCAGCTGCCTGGTACACACACACACACACACACACACACACACACACACACACACACACT
>CALSBW010022811.1:0-11381 GCA_943590975.1 Lindbergichthys nudifrons | reverse complement strand
TTATGTATTTGACAGTGATATATGGCCATAACAGAAGTATCTTTTTGTAAAATTACAGAAAATGCAGATAATTTTGCCAACAGAAAATCATTTATTTGCACGGTTAGTTTTGTTAAATTCACATTTAAAGGGGACCTATCATGCAAAATGCACTTTTTATACATAAAGATGTGTTCCCGGTGTGTCGGGGAATTCACGCAGTGTCAGAAAATAAAAACCTCTCTCTTTTCCTCCTTACCCAAATCTTTTAAAACGGGGGTACAACGAGCGGATACAGATTTGCTGCCGATATGACGAAATTTCAGATGGTGGACCCACAGAAAGTTGCTATCGGAAACAAGGCCTGATGTGTTTTGGACGTAATATGGTCTGTGTTTACATTAGCATGGCTAACACTCAGAGCTAACCTGTACTGGAGAGCACATGCGTTTAAAAAGCAGGAAATAAAAAAAGGAACTCACCTTGTGATAAACCCGCAAGAGAGAAAGCCTTTGAGCTCCATACTGTATCAGAAATAATCCTTGATGTGGTTTAGAACAGGATGGTGTTTTATCACAGCAGAATTTAACTTTATCTCCGGTAGAATTCTGATCCGGCATTAGCTCTGCCTCCTCTTTTATTTTTCAAGCTAAGGACCCAAAATCTGCGTTTCTCTAACAGCTGGAATAGAGGGATATGAGGGATGTCTAAAATGCATGATCTGTTTGTATTTTGAGCGAAACACATCATAGACATGTTTTTATATATTTGTATATATCTGAGACCCATAATATATGCCTAAAGATGATATGATAGGTGCAGTTTAAAAGCTGCTAAAAAACAGATGTATAATGTATTCCATTTATAGTTTTTATTTTCTTAAAATAAATGACACATTTCAATAAACCGTTTATTCTTGTAATTTGAATATGATTTCCTGTCATTATGAAATACAATTTAAAAAAAAAAATGTTATTTTTTTAGGGGAAAACTGTAAAATAAATCAAAAGATTATTTTGCACTATTTCATCTGTTTCATCTGTTTATGTCCTATATATATTCATGTTGCTCTGTTGGAGGAGCATGCTTCAGTTTTCATTACCATATCAACACTGTAGCTGCTGAGCACATGATGATAAAGCCTTGAATATTGAATCTTGAAACCTGGAGCTCAATGCTCTCAAGACAGTGAGATGGTTGTGGACTTCAGGAAGAACGCAGCCCCACCAGCCCCCATCACTCTGTGTGACTCCCCAGTCACTGCTGTGGAGTCTTTCCTCTTCCAGTGACTTTTATCCACCACATAATAACATTACATTAATGCACATCATGGCAACTACACCGTGTTCTTTTTAACATTGTAAATCCTGCACATGCTGCACATCTCTTCTGCACACTTCCTCTTTTAAATCAGCACAGTTCTCCACTTTAAATAAAGTGTGTAGTATTTGTCACATTTAAATATTGTTAATTGGTTTTAATAGTTTTAAAATAGTTTTGTTTTAAATAGCTGTCATAATCCTATTTGTATTTTATTTTGTTTTGCTAAGATGTTTCTTTCCGTGCTCCACATATACTAAAGCAAATTCCTCGTATGTGTAAACCTACTTGGTAAATATAACCGATTCTGATTCTGATGAATATGTGTTTCCTGTTTCCTGCAGACGTCCAGCAGCTGGTGGTGGTTAAAGAAGAGGTTCCCCCTGAGCAGCAGGAGTGGAGCTCCAGTCTGGACCAGGAGGACCCAGAGCCCCCCCCACACATTAAAGAGGAACAGGAGGAACTCTGGAGCAGTCAGGAGGGAGAGCAGCTTCAAGGGCTGGAGGAGGCTGATATCACCAAGTCCACATTCACTCCTGTCCCTGTGAAGAGTGAAGATGATGAAGAGAAACCTCAGTCCTCTCAGCTTCATCAAAGACAAACTGAACACCTGGAAACAGAAGCTGATGGAGAAGACTGTGGAGGACCAGAATCAGCCAGGAACTCAGATCCAGAGAGACATTTACAACCAGAGACTGAGGACAACCCTGGAGACTCTTCTGAACCTGACACTGAAGACAGTGCTGATTGGAAGAAGACCAGAGAACCAGGTTCAAACTCTCAGAGAAATAAACAAGACCCTGTCAGTGATTCAAGACGTAGTGCAGGAGAGAGACCATTCAGCTGCTCAGTCTGTAAGAAATCTTTTAAACAAAGAAGACATTTAAAGGAGCACATGAAAATCCACACAGGAGAGAAACCATACAGCTGCTCAGTCTGTGAGAAAAAGTTTGCAGGGAGAGGAAGTTTAAATCGACACATTGCAATACACACAGGAGAGAAACCATTCAGCTGCTCAGTCTGTACGAAAACTTTTGCAGGGAGAGGACTTTTAAATATGCACATGGTAATACACACAGGAGAGAAACCATTCAACTGCTCAGTCTGTGAGAAAACATTTGCACGGAAAGGATATTTAAATCTGCACATGAGAAGCCACACAGAAGAGAAACCATTCAGCTGCTCAATTTGTAAGAAATCTTTTAAACACAGTGGAACTTTAAAGGACCACTTGAGAAACCACACAGGAGAGAAACCATTCATCTGCTCAATTTGTAAGAAATCTTTTGCAGTGAGAGGAAGTTTAAAGGACCACATGAGAATCCACACGGGAGAGAAACCATTCAGCTGCAGTGTTTGTGACAAAAAGTTCAACCGGAGTCAAAAGGTCAAAAGACACAAGTGTGTTGGTCGTCAGTCCTCACAGCTTCATCAAACTGAGGAGAACAGAGAGGCAGAGCCTCCAGCCAGCAGCTCAGCTGAACACATGGAAACAGAAGCTGATGGAGAGGACTGTGGAGGACCAGAACCAGCCAGGAACTCAGATCCAGAGAGACATTTACAACCTGAGACTGAGGACAACAAAAAGGATGACATATTCTGTTCATTTTCAGGTTGGTATTAGTATGTTGTCTTCACTGGGACATGTCTCCATGCTTTAATGTTGAAAAAGCTCTTTATTTTTGTCATACTGCCTCGTTTCACCCTCTGTCTGAAACCAGAGCCCAGTCTGGTCTGAATGGTTAGCTGGCCTGCTCCGTTGTGATTGGTCGACCAGTTAGAGATGTTCACCTTTAAACACAAGGCAATTCAAAGTGCTTTACAAAAATGTCATTAAGAAAATGGCATTTAAAAACAGTCATTAAAAACCAAAGATAATAAAATAAACATGAAAAGAAAAAATACATTGATAAAAGTTACAGTGCAGTTTAAGATGTGAATAGTTCAATTAAAAGCAGCGGCAAAAAGAAAAGTCTTCAGCCTGGATTTAAAAGTAGTCAGAGTTGCAGCGGACCTGCAGGTTTCTGGGAGTTTGTTCCAGATATTTGGAGCATAATAACTGAACTCCTCCATGTTTGGTTCTGACTCTGGGGACAGAAAGCTGACCAGAAGACCTGAGAGATCTGGATGGTTCATAATTTAGCAGGAGGTCATAAATATATTTTGGGCCTAAACCATTCAATGCTTTATAAACCAGCAGCAGTGTTTTGAAATCTTAGACACACAGGAAGCCGGTGTAAAGACTTCAGAACTGGACTGATGTGATCCACTTTCTTAGTGTCAGTGAGGACTCGAGCAGCAGCGTTCTGAATCAGCTGCAGCTTTCTAATAGATGTGTTAGTGAGACCTGTGAAGACACCATTACAGTAGTCCAGTCTACTGAAGATAAAAGCATGGACAAGTTTTTCCAAATCCTGCTGTGACATTAGTCTTTTAATCCTGGATATATTCTTTAGGTGATAGTAGGCTGATTTAGTAACTGTTTTAATTTGACTGTTGAAACTCAGGTCAGAGTCCATGACTACACCTAGATTTCTGGCTTTATCTGTTATCTAAGTCCGAAAACCATTACCTCAGTTTTATCTTTGTTTCATTGGAGAAAGTTCTGACACATCCAGTCATTGATTTGTTCAATGCACCTACTCGGTGTTTGAATTGGAGCATAGTCTCCTGGTGAAATGGTTATGTAAATGTGGGTGTCATCCTATGGCTATGCTATGGTAACTTATTTAGTTGTTTTTCATTATCTGAGCCAGTGGTAGCATGTAGATGTTAAAGAGAAGAGGCCCCAGGATGGAACCTTGAGGAACCCCACATGTCATATTTGTCAACTCAGATGTGTATTTACCTATAGAAACAAAGTTTTTTCTGTCCTTTAAGTAGGATTCAAACCAGTTTAGAACTGTTGCCAAAAGTCCCACCCAGTTTTCCAATCAGTCTAGTAATATGTTGTGTTCAACAGTGTCAATAGCAGCACTGAGATCTAATAATACTAACACTGAAGTTCTGCCACTGTCTGTGTTTAAGTGGATGTCATTGAAGACCTTTACAAGAGCAGTCTCAGTGCTGTGGTTTGGAGGAAATCCTGAATGGAACACATCCAAACAGTTATTTGAATTCAAGAAATTACCCAGCTGTTGAAAAACAACTTTTTCAATGATTTACCTAGAAATGGCAGGTTTGATGTGGGCCTGTCATTGTTCATTACTGAAGCATCTAGATTATTATTTTTTAAGAGCGGTTTAATGACTGCAGTTTGCAGGGCCTGTGGAAAAAAACATGAGTGAAGAGACTTATTTACTATATGAAGGAGATCTGAGGCCATGCAATGAAAAACATTTTTGAAAAATCCTGTTAATAATAATATCAAGGCAGCAGGACGAGGATTTTAGATGTTGTATAATGTCCTCTAAGTTTTTATCATTAATCTGATGGAATTGTGTCATGGTGTTTGAATTGATTTTAAGTGGATACAGGGACATCTGCTGTACCTGATACAGAGGCACTGACTGCTTGTCTAATTTTCTGAAATTTCTCAGTGAAGAAGGCAAAGTCATTGCAGGCCCTGGTGGATAGAAGTTCAGATGCTACTGGGGGGTTAGTTAGTCTGTCGACGGTAGTTGTTTTTGGAAATGATGTCAGAAAAGAAAGACTGTCGGGCAATTTTCAATTCCAAATTATAAAGGCCAAGTCTCTCTTTATAGATTTCAAAATGAACCTGGAGATTTGTTTTTCGCCACCTGCGTTCAGCTTTCCGACACTCTCTTTTTGCTGTTCTCACGGTCATGGCCTTTCTCCATGGAGATATTTTCTTTCCAGTCACTTCCTTTACCTTGGTGGGACCAATAGCATCTATAACAATTTTAATTGTCTAATTAAAATGATCTACTAGCTCATTTACTAAAATGTTAGCAGGGGCAAGTGTGGAAGAAACATTCTGAGTAAACATATCCCTAGTATTTTCAGTTAAATATCGCTTTGTGGTTACCTCTTTTTGAACATTTTTAAAAATCCCCAACAATGACTAGACGGTCGCAGTCAATACACTATAGACAGCAGTTCAGTAAGGTCATCAAAAAAGCTTGCGCAGTTTTTGGGTGGTCTTTAGATATTTAGGAACAGAGCTCGAGAGGAGCATTTCAGCTGAAGGGCCACATATTCAAAAGAAGCAAAGTTCCCATAAGATGTCTTCCTGCAGGCTTTAGCTGTTGCTGGGCCATGCTACTGTAAGACTGAGGTTGTCGTAAAAATATTGAAATATGGCTGAAACCCTCCGTCTATTTACAAAGAATAACTGTCCCAGTGATGAGTTAATGTCCAGGATCCGCTGCTCGAAGTTTTCAGAAAAGAAAAATAGGAAAATCAGCATAAAAAAGTGAGCAGAGTCAAGAGCAAGCAGAAAAGTCTGCACTGTAAGAAAGCAAGGTCGCAAGGTCATAGCGTTTGATGGTTTTTGCGACTGAACTTGAGGATACATTGAAAGTTCTTGACATTTTCCAGATCGACTGGCCTTCATTTCTTAAAGTGAGGATGGACGTTCCTTTCTCTTTACTGAGTTGAGTGGTTCTTGCCATAATATGGATTACAAAAGTAGTCAAATAGGGCTTTCCACTGTGCACTAACCCTACCTCTGCACATTACAACGGATGGTCTCAAACACATTAAGAAGGCAAGTCATTCAACACATTTACTCATGACGAGGCCCACGTTTTAATTGAAAACCATTCGACGACCTCATGAAGGTGACTGAGAGAAGCCCAGAGTGTGCAAAGCTGTCATCGAGGCAAAACGGGGATACTTTGAAGAATCTGAAATAAAAATCATAATCTGGATTTCTTTGTTAGCTAGATAATTCCATATGTGTTCTTTCATAGTTTTGATGTCTTCAGTCTTGATCTATAAAGTAGAACACATTTTAAATAAACACAAACCATTGAATTAATAGGTGTGTCCAAACTTTTGACTAGTAATGTAACTAAAAGGAGTGAGTTATACAAAAATTCACCCCCCGAACTATTGTCTTGAAGGTGGAATCTAACTATATCCAGAATATGTTTTTTTGGATCCAGTCTAGCAACATGTTTATTTCTGCTGGAAAGTTGGGCATTTTGACATGGGGGTTTATGGAAATTGCTCCTTTTTGCATCCATCCCCTATCAATCAATCAATCAATCAATCAATCAATAAATCAATCAATCAATCAGTTTATTTATATAGCCCAATATCACAAATGTTACATTAGTCTCAGTGGACTTCACAGTTTGTACAGAATATCAGTATGACAATACGACCCCCTCTGTCCTTAGACCCTCACATCGTACAAGGAAACACTTCCAGAGAAACCCACAGTTTAAAGGGGAACATGGGAGAAACCTCAGGGAGAGCAACAGAGGAGGGATCCCTCTCCCAGGACGGACAGACGTGCAATAGATGCCGTGTGTAAATCGAAAAGATAATACATTTACAACATAGGTAGTCCAAATATTTGGAAATGCATGTGTCTATAATAAGAAGATGAATCCACGAGGATGTCAACAATCCTGTGGGAGCCATCAGGGAAGTAGTATGATGAGAGTCAGGCAGGACCACAGAGACAGGTTCAGCCACGACTCGAAATCCAGGACTCAGATCCAGAACTCAGGATCAGCCACAACTCAGGATCCCAGCGTAGATAGACACCAAAAAGAAATGTGGGGGAAGCTGGGTTATAAGCTTTATCAAAAAGGAAGGTCTTAAGCGCACTCTTAAAAACGGATAGGGTGTCTGCCGCCCGAACACAAACTGGAAGCTGATTCCACAAAAGTGGAGCTTGATAAGAAAAGGCTCTGGCTCCCAATGTACTTTTAAAAACTCTAGGAACAACCAACAACCCTGCATTCTTGGAACGCAATGCTCTAGTAGGACAGTAGGGTACAATGAGTTCTTTAAGGTAAGATGGTGCCTGCCCATTAAGGGCTTTGTAGGCGAGAAGAAGAATTTTAATTCTATCTTGTGTTCTATAGGGAGCCAGTGTAAGGCAGCCAGAACAGGAGTAATGTGGTCCCTTTTCCTAACTCTGGTTAGTACACGAGCTGCAGCATTTTGAATCAGCTGAAGCGACTTAACTGACTTCTTGGTACACCCTGATAATAAAGAGTTACAATAATCCAGCCTTGAAGTAACAAATGCATGGACTAGTTTCTCTGCATCGTTTTGAGGCAAGATATGCCTGATTTTTGCAATGTTACGTAGATGAAAGAAGGCGGTCCTAGAGATTGATTTTATGTGGGCGTTAAAAGATAAATCCTGATCAAATATAACACCAAGATTCCTTACAGTCTCACTGGAGGCCAAATGAATGCCATCCATAGTCAGTATATCTTTAGATAGTTTGTTTCGTAGAGTCTTTGGGCCGAGTACAATAACTTCAGTTTTGGCCGTGTTTAACATCAAAAAGTTTAAAGTCTTCCACATTTTTAAGTCCTTGAGGCAGTCTTGAATTGTATTTAGATGATTGGTTTAATCAGGCTTGATGGATAAATATAGTTGAGTATCATCCGCATAACAATGAAAATGTACAGAATGATTCCTTATAATATTGCCTAACGGAAGCATATATAATGTGAACAAAATAGGTCCAAGCACTGAGCCCTGTGGCACTCCATGGCTAACTTTGGTTTGCATGGAAGATTCATCGTTGACACACACAAACTGAGAGTGTTCAGATAGATAGGACCTAAACCAGCCTAAAGCAGTTCCCTGTATGCCAACTAAGTGCTCTAGTCTTTGCAATAAGATGTCATGGTCGATAGTATCAAATGCAGCACTGAGATCGAGCAAAACAAGAATAGAGACAAGTCCTTTGTCTGAGGCTATTAGAAGGTCATTTGTGACTTTAACCAGAGCAGTCTCTGTGCTATGATGTGTTCTAAAGCCAGACTGAACATTTTCAAATAAATCATTGTTTTTTAAGTAATCACACAACTGTTTTGCGACTGCTTTCTCAAGAATCTTTGAGAGGAACGGAAGATTAGAAATAGGTCGCAGCGCATCTGTAGCACTATCAACAACAAGATCAATTTGGGGTGGTGTACATTTTGTATAAGTTTCCTCCCTTACATACAGACAAGCTATCGAGTTAAGTATTGATGGAATCTCTTCCTTAAATGTGGCTATAGCACTAACGGATAGATTTCTGCTACAGGAGCTTTTGACTAATGGTTTGTAATCTAGTAACAGTACTTCAAAAGTTACTATTTTTTTTCGGATAAAGCAGGATTATGCGGTTCGACTAATAGTTGCTCAATTTCAATACCATAAGTCAGAACAAGGTCGAGAGTGTGATTATAACAGTGGGTTGGTTTATTTACACTCTGACGGAAACCAATAGAATCTAATACAGAGTTAAATGCAACAGTAAGGCTATTTTTATCGTCGTCAACATGAATATTAAAGTCACCTACGATAATTACTTTATCTGTTTTAAGTACCAACGTTCATAAAAGCTCAGAGAATTCTGATAAGAATTCTGAATAAGAACCTGGTGCACGGTACACTGTAACAAATACGATTGGCTGCAATGTTTTCCAGGTCGGATGCGTAAGACTAAAAACAAGGCTTTCAAAGGAGGTATAATTTAATTTTGGTTTAGTATTGATGAGTAAACTTGAGTCAAAGATGGCTGCAACTCCACCTCCTCGGCCTGTGCCTCGAGCAATATGAGTATTGTTTGTTTGTAGCCTTTATTTAACCAGGTGAAAAATCCCATTGAGATCAACGATCTCTTTTTCAAGGGAGACCTGCGAAATATTGATATGGCTGGGTGGAGTGGCCTCATTTATGCTGACATATTCTTCATGTCTCAACCAAGTTTCAGTGAGACAGCATATATCAATATTATAATCTGATATTAAATCATTTACCAATATTGCTTTAGATGCTAGAGATCTTATATTTAACAGACCACATTTAATCTTCAAATCAAATCAAATCAGGTTTTATTTATAGAGCACATTTAAAAACGATGTTTGGTCGAGCCAAAGTGCTGTACATGTAATAAAAACACTTTACTACAGTACAATAACAACAAAAGACAATCATTTGCAACAGCAAATATAAAAACAAAACACAAGGAAAAGTCAGGAGTCGTGCTCCGCTCTGACTAGAAGGCCTGAGAGAAGAAGTGAGTCTTCAGTGAGGATTTAAAAACCCCTAGTGTCTGGGCCGACCTCACATGGAGGGGCAGAGTGTTCCAGAGCCTAGGGCCAGCTGCTGCGAAGGCTCGGTGCCCTCGGGTTTTAAGCCTGGTCTTGGGCACTACCAGCAGCAGCTGGTCAGCAGACCTTAAAGCTCTGGCATGGGTTTGAAGCCAGACTTCCTGTTTTGTTGCACTGTAGTAGTTGTTACATTTACTTTGATTAGATTATTATGTATGACACCTATTAGGTTTTACTTTGAATTTTCCTTGGGCAGACACACACACCGTTAATATTGGGCATTTTATTGGGTTCGGGATTCCTATGAGTGACTGCCCAGGAGAGAGCGCAGAGAAGTGTGTAAGACTGCGACTCCGCCTCCTGGTCTCAACTCCAGTTTGTCATGGATTAAATCCACAAAGCCCTGAAATATTTGTCGAAATGAGATGTGCCCTTTCCAAAGTAGGATGAATGCCGTCTCTCTTAATCAGACCAGGTTCTCCCCAGAAGGCTGTCCAATTATTTACGAAAGCCACATCGTTTGCTGGGCACCACCTAGACAACCAGCGCTGAAATGATGACATGCGGCTATACATGTCGTCATTGATCAGATTGGGGAGGGGACCAGAGAAAATGACGGTGTCCGACATTTCTTTTGCATATCTACACACCGAACTATTAACCATTAACTTTGGTGCATTCTGATTGGCGTAAACGAACATCATTACCACCGACGTGAATAACAATCCTACTGTATTTACATTTATTCTTAGCCAGCAGTTTAAGATGCGCCTCAACGTCGCCCGCTCTGGCCCCTGGAATGCATGTGACTGTGGAGGCTTTGGTCTCTAAATTCACGTATCTCATAATAGAGCGACCAATAACCAGAGTTGGCTTCTCAGCGGGTGCCTCGCAGAGTTGGGAAAATGTGTTAGATACGTGAACGGGTTGGTGGGGACCTGTGGGTTTCGCGTAATGCCTCTTCTGAACAGTCACCCAGTCTCCCGGCTGCTCGGGAGTTGCCGGGGGACGGCTAATAGGAGCTACCTCTTGCCGGTCCGCACCGACTAACATGGCTTTACTGAAGCTGAGTTACTTTCT
The DNA here is from genome assembly GCA_943590975.1 of Lindbergichthys nudifrons. Lineage (NCBI taxonomy): Eukaryota > Metazoa > Chordata > Actinopteri > Perciformes > Nototheniidae > Lindbergichthys > Lindbergichthys nudifrons. Next base: position 807 of record CALSBW010022811.1, on the reverse strand, counting down.
AAAATGCAGAACCGTGCTTCTATGTCTATGATTCCCACCTCCAACCTAGCAACTATACTACATTTAATACATGTATCGGTACCAGTAAAGGAGGAAGGGAAGTAACCAAACATGAGACAGGTAGAGCAGGAAATAGCACCCGAGGGTGGGGAAAGAGCCATTGCTAGCCATCAAGCTAAAGTAGCTACCGTTTAGCAAACCCGAAAGGAGTGTAAGCAACTGTGGAGTTACAGTCGCTAAGAGAAGGAGAGTTGTGAAAGCTTAAGCTGTAGTAACGATCGATTTAAGATAATATAAGCTATCAGCAGCAGAACAGGCACAAAGGATACCCGGGGATGACGACAACAACCGGAAGTGACAACACGCTTACCGCAATAGTGAGGGTCCCATTGGCCAATAGATGAACTGCAGTTTGTGGCACTTCCTTTTGGGCTTCACGGCTCTGCCCCGGAGTTTGTCGCTTGGTTTGCATCTTGCAAATTATGTTGCACTGTTGGAGGAGCCTGTGACTTCAGTTTTCATTACCATATCAACACTGTAGCTGCTGAGCACATGATGATAAAGCCTTGAATATTGAATCTTGAAACCTGGAGCTCAATGCTCTCAAGACAGTGAGATGGTTGTGGACTTCAGGAAGAACACAGCCCCACCCGCCCCCATCACTCTGTGTGACACCCAGTCACTGCTGTGGAGTCTTTCCTCTTCCAGTGACTTTTATCCACCACATAATAACATTACATTAATGCACATCATGGCAACTACACCGTGTTCTTTTTAACATTGTAAATCCTGCACATGCTGCACATC
>CALSBW010022810.1:30985-45037 GCA_943590975.1 Lindbergichthys nudifrons | reverse complement strand
ACACACACACACACACACACACACACACACACACACACACACACACAAACAGCTTGTTTTTCATGTGGCTGTATGTGCAGTGACTGTCTGTGGTTAAGGCAGTAAAGACATTTTCTGAAGAGACACAAGGAAAGTGGTTGCTGGGGAAAGAAAAGGGAATTTCATTTTTTATTTAATTTCAAACCTTTATTTAACCAGATTGGTCTCTTGAGATCATAGATCTCTTTTTCAAGGGAGACCTGCAAGTAATATAGACATGTACAAGCAAGCAATAATCTTCTATTAAAGTTCTCCTATCATGCAAAATGCACTTTTTGATGTCTTTTATACATAAATGTGTGTCCCCGGTGTGTCGGGGAACTCACAAAGTGTCAGAAAACAAAACCCTCTGTCTTTTCCTCCGTACCCAAATCTCTAAAAACGCCGGTACAACGGGGCTGATCCAGATTTGCGTCCGATATGACGTAATATCGGAAATGTGGGCTGGCTTCACACCCACGGCCCTATCAGAAACATGGCTCTATCAGAAACATGGCTCTATCAGAAACATGGCTCTATCAGAAACATGGCTCTATCAGAAACATGGCTCTATCAGAAACATGGCTCTATCAGAAACATGGCTCTATCAGAAACATGGCTCTATCAGAAACAACATGGCTCTATCAGAAACAACATGGCTCTATCAGAAACATGGCTCTATCAGAAACATCACTCTATCAGAAACAACATGGCTCTATCAGAAACAACATGGCTCTATCAGAAACATGGCTCTATCAGAAACATGGCTCTATCAGAAACATCACTCTATCAGAAACAACATGGCTCTATCAGAAACAACATGGCTCTATCAGAAACATCACTCTATCAGAAACATGGCTCTATCAGAAACATGGCTCTATCAGAAACAACATGGCTCTATCAGAAACATGGCTCTATCAGAAACATGGCTCTATCAGAAACAACATGGCTCTATCAGAAACATGGCTCTATCAGAAACATGGCTCTATCAGAAACATGGCTCTATCAGAAACATCACTCTATCAGAAACATGGCTCTATCAGAAACATGGCTCTATCAGAAACAACATGGCTCTATCAGAAACATGGCTCTATCAGAAACAACATGGCTCTATCAGAAACATGGCTCTATCAGAAACATGGCTCTATCAGAAACATGGCTCTATCAGAAACATGGCTCTATCAGAAACATCACTCTATCAGAGACATGGCTCTATCAGAAACATCACTCTATCAGAAACATGGCTCTATCAGAAACATGGCTCTATCAGAAACATGGCTCTATCAGAAACAAGGTGGTCACCTGTCACCTGCAGAAGTTCTCTGACGACTCTGCCTCATCTCCAACGAGGACGACAGGGAGTACAGGGAGCTGACGCAGGACTTCAGACAGTCCCCCCCCCTCCAGGACACCCTGTCATCACTGTGCAGTTCTTTCATTGGCAGGCTGCTGCACCTTCAGTATCTCACGGAGAGATACCGCAGGTCCTTCCTTCCTGCAGCAGTCAGAGTGTACAACCACCACAGCCCCTAGTTAGACCCCCACACACACTCACACAATTTAAGACTAAGACACCACTGTGTGTAATTACACCCACTTGCAATAATATAACAAACAAGACTACGACACCACTGTTGTGCAATAACTCTTCTGGGCAATTTGTAAATGAGTAGAATCTACTTTGAATGTAATTTGTACATTTGAATGACTTTTAAATTGTTCTCATTTAGAATTTTATATTTTCAGTGCATTAGAACATTACTTTACATCTGAATGTGAAAACACCAGGGTCAATGATGGATTTAGGTCTGATATCTCAGATCTTATGTTATAATACGATGTTCGATGAATAAAAAGATAAGCTGCAGCTCAGCTCTGTGAGAACATGTGGTTTGATTTAGTGCTGTGGAAAGATTCAATAGAAGACTTGGAGGAGAAGAAAAGAGCAGTGTCCGTTCATATTAAGAAATCACTGTATATGTTGCATCGTTGGAGTAGCTCAGGTCGTATGTGCAGATGACAATAAAACCTTTGAATCTTGAAAGATCTTGAATCTTGTCCTTTAGCGGGCTCAGAACTTGCTGCTCGCCAGTGTTCGATCATGATGCATCTCAAAACAACTCTCATCATATAAAACAATAGGCTAATGCTAAGAGACTTTATAAACTCCATCCATGACAATGTCTCTCTAAATGATGTGTGACATTGTTCTTTTATCTGCAGCCGGCAGAGTTTAGTCAGTCTGCTATAAACTTGGTTTCTCACCTTACACCAGGCCAAACACCTCTGACTGCATATTAAAGATGGCAGCCGTTGTAATCTGAATGATTCATTCAAACTAAAAATGATGATGAAATGAGACATTTCAGGTCTTCGTGGAATAATCATTGCCAAAAACAAAACAATTTTGTCAACTGTTGTACATTTATTGGTTAAAATAGCTTTTCACAGATACAATGAGAGAGTTTTGCACTTACACTGTACAACAGTGGAGGGATTAGCATTGTCTGAATGATGGCAACAAATGAGCTCTGCTCCTGCTCTCACAGGACCAGAGCTCAGATGTCTAATGGTCTGCTCTGTAGTGATTTTTGTGTTATCAAATAAATTAGTAACATGTGTATCAGAAAACTCTTACAACTAACTGTGTGCATCACATTACATCTCTACCATCACGATTTCAGTGCAAATGCCATTGTAGCTGAAAGATCCATGACACATGTAAGTACCGACAATATGATGCACAAATGATGATTTAAACAATTACAATTCAAAGAAAAAAGGCCAAATTGAGAATTATCTTAGTGTTTGTAGTTATGGAGCTACATTGGCATACATTTTAATATAACTGACTAAATATTAGTCCAGATCTATAGGCAGTCTTCTAAAAACTCACATTTTTATTGTGACATAGTTAGCTGAATTTACAGTACTTCAAAATCTATTTCTCAAGCAGCAAGGGCTACGTTGAGTCTGAAAAAGAAAACAATACCTACAGAACACAAAAGATCATTCATTCAAATATGTAAAAGAAGGAAAGCCATTCTACTGTCTTTCTCTACTGTCTCTCTCTACTGTCTCTCTCTACTGTCTTTCTCTACTGTATTTCTCTACTGTCTTTCTCTACTGTCTCTCTCTACTGTCTTTCTCTACTGTCTTTCTCTACAGGCCACGGAAGATGAAAAAGATAAGACACAATAATAAAGCCTTCCTTTATGTCTGCTGAACCCTCACACACACAGCCCCAAAGACACATGGAAACATAACAGCACATACATTCAAAGTTGATCAGGAAACCACAGTCCATGCTGACTGAAAAAGTAACCAAAGAGAAAAATGTGTCTTACTGTCAATAAATATAAAGTTTCAGGGGATTAATGACAAATGTTTTCTGTGAGTTAGAGATGCTGATAGTAGTCACTTGTTGGAAGTCGTACTGATGCCAAGCAATAAATATTCACTCAACTGATATTAAGCATCCTGCCCTAACGCTCGCTGAAGGCCCCAATAAGGCTGCGTCTTTGTTGAGACTCAAGTGATTTGAATAAAGAAGTGGGACCAGAGTTCCCATGGATTCATTCTACAAAGAGTACGAGCGACTCAATGCATGTGTGTTTGTTTTGAACCTGAAAGCTGACTCACATAAGAGTTACTCAGAAGTAGCAGAGTAGAGTTTACTCACTTTTTTAAGTCCGAACAGTGTGGCGTGCTTATTGGCCAACAGAATGTAAATGAACCAGAAGAAGCAGAAAAGACTTCTTTTCTGCTCACATGTCAAAAAAACACAAAAAACAAAGAAGGCTCCTCATTCAGATGTGATGATGGGAAGTGAAATGCTGTCACCAATAGCAGAAACAAAGAACAGAATGTAGCTGTAACCATGGCAACTGAGAGCAGTAAACCACCGGCTGTTAGTCTTCTCTCAACCAACAGTTATTAAACTATTATTTGCAACTTGTACCTATGACAGTGTTACATAACAAATGAAATGTCTCTTTGAGTGACTAAGAGTCTGTGATTGAGGTTACCCCCCCACATGGATCTTACATGTGATGAAGTGTTTTCAGCCACATGTTGGGGGGGGGCGCAGGGCTTACACGTCCAGGTCGTCCGGCCTGGCCCGGCTGCTCATGCGGCTGCTGGCCCGGCTGCAGGGCCGCGCCTCCATCAGCGCCAGCGGGTGCAGCTCGTGTCCCGCGGCCGACGACAGTTTCTTATCGTGGGTGTCATCAGGGAAGTCAAAAGCCTGAGCGTGGGAGTTTGAAATAGTGCTTCCTCCACCAGTCTGGCCAAGGCGGTTCTGCTCTGTGGAGTAGTTGGCCCAGTTCTGCTCGTTGGCCTGCTTGTTGTAGTTACGGCAGGAGCCAGTTCCCCGCTCCCCTGTGGCTAGTTTGTAGCCTGGGGGGGACATGGGTGAGAGTGGTGCGGTGGGGGAGGAACAGCCGTTATAGTAGGCATACTTAGTGGTGGACAGGTCTTTAGGAGTGTGGCTCAATGTGCCTGCATTTGGGTACAGAATGGGGGGCTGTCTGCCCTTCACGCGATCTTTGATCCTCTTAAAGAAAACGTAGAAGAGCTCGATGACGTTGAGCATCAGAGATACCATAGACACCACCAGCATGAAGATGATGAAGACCGTCTTCTCCGTCGGACGGGACAGGAAACAGTCCACCCTGTGGGGGCAGGGGTCCCTCTCACAGGTGTACACTGCATTAAGGCTGAAGCCGTATATGTACCACTGGATCACCAGGAAGCCCACCTCAAACATAGACTTGAATAAAATGCTGACTATGTAGGTTCTGAGCAGGGCCCCTTTCATCTTCACTTTGCCGTGCTCCTCGATGCCATACTTGAGCTTTTTCAACTCAATTTTCTTCAGCGGGATGTCAACATCACCTCCATCATTTTGCACAGCTTTAAGAATCTCCTCCTTCCTGGCAAACTTCTGCTCCTTCCTGTTTAGGTAGAAGACGTGAGCCAGGTAGAGCAGCGTGGGCGTGGACACGAAGATGATCTGTAGGACCCAGAAGCGCACGTGGGAGATGGGGAAGGATTTGTCATAGCACACGTTCTCACAGCCAGGCTGCTGAGTGTTGCATTTGAATGCAGACTGCTCGTCTCCCCAGGCGGACTCCACGGCGGTCCCCAGAACCAGGATCCTGAAGATGAAGAGGACTGACAGCCACACCTTCCCCCCCGCAGTGGAGTAGGCCTGGACCTTGTCCAGCAAGCGGCCCAGAGCACTCCAGTCGCCCATTCTCAGGTAGCCTCAGCTGTTTAAAGAAGAAGGGGAACAATGTTGAACTGTCAATCATATACAGACACAGAACCAGAATAACATAACATTCACTTCCTCAGGGTTTTTGGCCTTTTGGAGCATTTCATGATTAAACAGCAGCTAATCCAAACACTGCGATCAGTGGTCAGTGTATGCAACACTGCATTTAAATTCAGGTAAATGTGGAAATATGAATTGGATTAATTAATAGAGCAATTTTAAGAAACCCTGAATCAGCAAGACGATCAAATCATGTTATGTAGCTCTTCAATAGAGAACCATGGGAAAGTAAATAATGGCATATTTAAATGCATCTTAAAGCAAAGCTAACACAAAGCGCTCTGAGGCAGGCAACTAGCTGGGCAGCGCGAGTCACATGACCCGAGTCCACCTTCCTGAGGGTCCACACGCAGGTATGCTAACCCCCATATTAAATACCTTATTCTATATCATCTTATCAGTCTTCTCCTCTCTACTCCTGTGAGCTTTTTTCCAACAAAGATTTATGCTTTTAATTATTTGCCATGGTGAGGACAAAGACACAGAGGGAGGTAGCGTAAAGTGTCTGCCCCTCCAGCCGGTGGAAGAGCATGTAAAGCTTTTAGCTGTTCTGAGAGCAGCACAGAGCCGTGGCGACGCTGGGAGATGTTCAGAACTTTAACAGTGCTCACACACTCTCCTGACCACTGAGTCTTCCTCTTCATCTCTCAGCATAAATCTGACTAGCTTCACTAAGCTGGAAAAGCTGACCTTCTCTGTTCAACATTAGTGTTCTTTAACAAAACAAACTAAATACATGGGTTACATCCAGGACCAATATTTCTTGAGTCTTGAAGTGACTATGGTTTCCTCAGTTATATGAGAATATGACCGAAGGAAGTAAAACGTTTGTCACATGCCATAATTAATAGTTGTCAGGGGTGTGGACTCTCTGCCGAATCTGAAGGCATTATCTTAATATATAATAATAATAATAATAATAATAAGTCAGCTTCACCATGGGAACTCTCTTCCAGGAGAGACAGACAATGGAAACAGTTTTACTTTTTGTTATTACACAGAACATATCCCGCCACTTTCTACATGAGTGACTTTGTGTGCTGAAATTGATCAGACAGAAGAGAACAATGGAGTCCAACACTTCTGAGGGCCAACGGACCCCAGACCCGGGTCTGATGGAGAGTGTGAGCGGGGGAAGGGTCCAGAGGGAGGGAGAGCCGCAGCGGAGTCTCTTAAACTCTTCAACCAGAACAACGCACACAGTGAAGGAAAAAGTTGTAACTTTAAAAGTGTCACTGCGCGTGTGAGGAGCGCGCGGCTGTGTCCAGGCTCAGACAGAGGAAAGTGTAACTCACCCGCAAAGTTTCCGAGAGCAGAAGAAGAGCCGCAGCCGCTGAGCACTTCAAATCCAAGTTCGGGACCAGGAGGAACTGAGAGGAACTTGTGAAAGTTCCTTTATAAAGGCCCGTCAGACTCCAGTCACCTGATGCATACGTCAGGAGGGGGGGGCCTGTGTTGTGAACTCTTATTATGACTGGTTTATTTTTCTAATCTTTGTTATTTACTCTTAACTATGATTGCTTTTTTATTTATGTTTTCTTTTTTACTCTTATTATATTTGATATGTCATTTACTATATCATATACTCAAATGTATGAATTATTTTTGTTTTTTCATGCTTTTTTATTTACACAATTATTATTTAGCCTACTCTTTAAATAATAACAAACTCTTTATTATTTATGCTTTACTATTATTGCTTTATTAATCATTAATTGTTTTGATACTGTATTATTTAGACTTCAGTATTATTGTTAATTATTCAATCTTATTATTAATGCTTTAGTCTACATTTTTAAATGAATGCCTTTACTCTATTATTTATAAGTATTAATGCTTTATATGATTTGTTTGTGTTATTTTGTATTCTTTATGCTTTAAGTTATTATTTATTCTTTACTCTTAATTATTTTTAGTCAGATCCCAGCACCCTGCAGAGTCCGTAGAGGACAAACTGTTGAGGCCCGACTCCTCACAAATATAGCTTTCAGATACTCTACTATTGTGACACAAGAATCTAGCAGCCTCAACATTAACACGCAGCTCCACATGAATCCAGAAAACACGGTGACAATGCGTGTAATATAGTCCTTATGGCCATTTGAATTTGTCTTTTGGCTCACCCCTGCATAGGCATTATTATTCTGTTAAATGATTAGTTATTGTTTTATTTTTCTTTAAAAGGGCACTATCAGGATGATGATGATGATGATGATGATGATGATGATGAGTCACTTTTGGTGCTCTTGTGGAGCAGTGCACAGCACCACCTAGTGATGGAGACAATGTGATGCAGTGATGAACTCTGCTGGGTACATGTATTATAGAGTATTAAACACACATGATAAACATGTAAATTACACATGTGGAATAAAGTAAACAACCCAGTAGTTTCACAGGTTTAACCCTAAAGAGAGATGACCTGAACTGAACAGAGCAGCAGTAACATCTAACGGAACCCTGCAAACCCCGGAGTGTTTCCATTGGGATGTGGGCATTTCTGGTAAATAGGCCATCTTTGCTTTATGGAATGTACAGTAGAATGTTTTGCAAGTGATATAATAGCAGCAGTAAAAGCTTTATAAGCAGCAGTGGTTATTAAACATAGCAACTCAGCTGTTTCTCAAAGTTTCACTGATCTGTTCATTCATAAAAATATGATCAGCTGTTTCATACAGACTTTGAGTTTAAACCATGTTAAGGTTTTCAACAGGACCTATCATTTATGGCATTCTGTGGGCGAACATATGACAAGAATTATCCATTATTTTGATATCAGGTAAGCTTGTATGCGAAGTAAATATTAGCATTTTGGAAAGGTGTTAACTGAATACACAGCGTGTGAAAACATTAACAGTGACTTATTGTATTTAGAGTTTTTTTTTAATTTGACTACACACTCAACGACAATGTTAAAGTCTGTAAAAAACTGTAAAAGTACATCTGTTTAAAAAGTTTCTCAGAAGTGCTTTAGTAGAATCCACACCTCATGTTTCCAGTCTTATGCTCACTGCAGAAACACAGGGCTTTCACTAAAACTGCAATTTTAAAGAACTTTGAGATTAACACTTTATATTTTAATCTTGTATTTACTTAAGATAGCTCAGTTATAAAAGGCAGTGGTGGGATGTTATGTAAGTCAGTAGCCGGCCAGATAGAAAGTATAACTTCTTGCTTAAGACAAGCTTCTTTTGACATGATATCCAAATGGAAGAGATTCAAGATTAAGATGGAAAGGCAAGATAGCTAGTGTAGTTTTGGTAATCAAAATCTTATGTTCCAGGCTCCTCCAAAAATGTGATATAAATATATAAGACATAAAACAATAAAAAATAGAGCAAGAAGAATCTGAGATAGAAATAAAATAAAAGGCACAACAAAGTAACAAGTGACACGGAGAGGAGCTCGAGACACCATCTTCAGCAAACACATTTACTGTTTTTGTGATTTTCTTTGATTTGTCAGTTATACATTTTTAACAAAATGTTAGCTGAAAAATAATAACAAACTGAATTATTTTGTTAACCCAAAAAAACGTTGACCCTCAGAAACCTGCTGCTGTGAGCATTCACAACTATATTACATTGAATAGTCTCATTGTGTAGTGTTCTCCACATAATAGATCTGTGTCAGTGTATCGTAAGATTTAGTAAGCTTGGTTCTGAGCACGAGAAGAATTGAACTGTCATGACCTAATTACATGTTCTCCTATTCCTTCTAAAGACACTCTAAATCTCAACTCAAAGCCCACGGAAAGCACAAGGAAGTACTCTCAATCTTTATTTGATGCTGCACCATTTTTATAGATAAGCTTTTTCCAGCAAAAGCCAGCAGGCTGTAAGTGATTGATGCTCACTTACAGCCTGCTGTACAGTACAAAGTAGATCCAACGTACTGCTTCCACTCAGGCTGCCCACCCACTGCCATATTAAGCACAGAATATGTTGAGACATGTGACCGCTCTTCACTTTATCTAACATGTATTCTCTGATCAGACAAACACTGTTACAGACCATTCCACATGTGCTTTTAATACGTATATGTATTGTCCAGAAACATGGCAGATCTATGTGTAAACATTACTACAGTGGTCAGATTTACAAAGTTAACTTCAAACAACCAAACAAATACAACAAATTAAATATCCAATGGGAACATTGTTATCATCACTACTCTCATTGAAAAGGATTTTAAAAAACAATATTTACATTGCAGTCAGTCAGCACAGCATAAGAAATGCTTACTAGTCTAGTCAATGTATTGCTACTGGACTCTACAGCTGCAGGCAGAAAACACTTTTTTGGTTTTGTAAATGCATTAACAAAAAGAGCTCCATGTCATCACAGTATAAACATCATTACATCTGCTAGACAAGCAAAAGCAAATGTGTGTGGCAGTGGTGGGAAATTAACAACCAGTTCATAATCTAGCTGGACAAATTGGTTTCCTTAGCGGCATAAAATGCAGGAAATAAAAGTAAATTGGAATAGCTCATGACAGAAACTTATATTATTGTTAATATGAGTCAGTCATTTTGTTTGTAAAGCAGTGACGCTCATAATTACACACACACGCACTACAGAGGACCAAGTGAGTGAACCTGAGGTAGCAAAGCCAAATCTAACACACTTTGGGATTGATCATGCTACAAACACATTAGTGCATCTTTCCTGAACCCTCCAAAATCATTTTACACTCTCAAGTCAAAATTAGATATCTATATAAAAAGATACACACAATTAACAAGACAAAACTGTTCTAATGGAGCTTTGGACAAGGTTCTGGGTCCTGAGAAAGAACACGTTCCACTGTGCAGATTTAAAACCTCCTTCACAATATACACAAGCAGGTGTACTACACAATTATTCATATAAACTAAGCTGAAATAGTTTTTTCTATTGAATATGGGAGCAAAGATTTACCAAAATAATATACATTTTGGAAATCTGTCCAATATTCTTGAAGTATAAAAACAAATGTGTATCTACAAAAATATACATCCCAACAACACATTCCAAGCAAAGGTGGTTTTAAATTCCCCCAGATTTTCAAACTTTTAAAATCTATATTTTTTTGTATTTTCTATTAAAAAGGCAGTTCTTCAAATAGTCCATAATACCAATGTGGCATGTTTTTCTTCCTTACAAACATTGACAATACTTTAGCTTCTTCAGTCCAGAAACACAATTTAAAATATTCTTAGTTTAAACAAAAGATTATAAAAGTAAAACAATGGTCCATCCATTATTAATGAGAGTTTGACTGGGGGGGCCTCAGCAGAGGAGTGTCTGGCGCCCTCAGTAGACGCGGGGAATGATCCGGTAGCGAACTGTTCGGCAGTACTCGTCCCACGCTGAGCCGTACTTCCTTCGGCACTCGCTCATGTCACGGGAGTCTCGGTGCACCAGCAGGATGATGAAGTAGATCATGTAGTACCAAGGGAGGAGGTGGCTGAAGCCTGCCAGGGGTAGGACACATGTTAGGGAGTACATCAAACAAACCCATACTCTTTATTTGGACTGTATGCTTCACTGTGTTTTGTAGGGATGTAACGATATACCGAATATCGCGGTATCGCGATAAATAAACGTCTCAATACCGTCGCATGACTGACAAAATCTACCGCGATATTACATGGTTAATAAAAAAACCTTTATTTAACCAGGTGGTCCCATTGAGATCATCGATCTCTTTTTCAGGGGAGACCTGTCCAACATGGCAGCAAGTAGGTTACAACATGAACATAAAACAACAGATAACACAAAAGGACATCGTATTTACAGGGCTACATTTACATACCTAGAGACATTGACAAGTACCAACAGTATATTTATATCTTTATTTATATTTATATATTTACAAGAAGGTTTTTGTCACCTTCTTGGCAAAAACTGTATTGTTTTTGAAGTGGTGGAGAGACAATGCAACGTTTTACCCACTGCTGTCACCCATGGCCAAAGCATATCTCTGTCCCACAGAGGTGGCGTTAGACTTTTTCGCTGTCTGTCATTTTGACAGACAGGATCGTACATTTCCGTCATAATCCATTATTACCCGTCGGGGGGAGAGAGAGAGAGAGAGAGCACGCTTGTGAAGAACTGTCAACGGGAACCCTCGCGGGAGCGTAAAGCATAAACTCCCAGACATTGGTTTGGAAACTATATCATTTCCTTTTGGAGGGCATGCATAACACGGCAAACACCAGAGCCTCGCTGCGGAGAAACTTTGGCGCTGTTCCGAGTTTGTTCTAATCTGTCAAAATGACAGACTGCGAGGGGCGCTAGTGAGCAGGGTATGGAGTGAGACGTCTTTTTCAAAGCTCCTGCAGAGTTTTATACTGAAACGGCGTTATTCACATCAAAACCAGATTAAACCTAACTAAAACAAGCTTGAAGATATTATAACCTCAACTAAGTCAGAAATTCCGACTTTGATGGCGGCAAATCTCCGGAAATACAAATATACGAGAAGGCCTGAACAATCCCCGACGCAGGGTACTCCAGCCAACCGTAACGGAGCGTCACCTGTCCGGACCGAAGCCACAGATATGACCGCTGAAAAGATCAAGGCAGACGTCCTGTCGTCCCTGAGGGGAGACTTGGCTAATATGTTACGGGAAGAAGTGAAGAACGCCCTTGCAAAGGAATTTGGCCTCCTCAAAAGTGGAGGCTGTCAGGTCAGAAATCACCACCAACACAATTGCAATTCGGGCTGAAATGGATCAAATGAAGGGAGACACTAAGGACGTAGGGGAAGGCCTGTCGACATGGTCTGACAAAGTAAACTCGCTACAAACTGTTGTAACTAACCTGAAAAGCCAAGTCAAAGAGCTTCAAGAAAAGAGTGAAGACATGGAAGGTAGGTTGAGGAGGGGGAATATTCGTATAGTAGGTGTAGATGAGCAGCCAGACTCGAGCACTCCCGAAGCTATTTCCAAACTTCTCAAAGAAGCACTACATCTTGACCGAGACATCAAAATTGACCGATCACACCGCAGCCTTATGAAGTGGAAGCCGGGGGATAGACCACGGGTCATTATCGCCAAGCTGCACAATGACGGAGACGCAGCGGAGGTGCTTAGAAGAGCCCGAGACAGAGCCCCACTCAACTACAATGGAAAATGGATATCCATCTTCCCCGACTATACCAACAACGTAGCTAAAGCCATAGCTGCATTCACGGACGTGAGGAAGATGCTACGAGGACGTCAGGGAGTTCGCTACGGACTTCTGTTCCCTGCTCGAATGCGGATCTCAGTTAGAGACGAGGAAAAGGAATTTATGGACCCTGCAAAGGCTCTGGAATACGTGCTAAAGAAAGTCATCCCAGAGACTGAGAAGTGAATGAACTTCACTTCTCAGTCTCAGACAGACGACAGATGACCACCAGCATTGAAAACCACAATGTCAGTATGTAAATAGTCCACATAACGCACATAAACACACTTAAGCTAATAACCCTGTTCTGAATACTAATGTTTGCCAAAGAAAACCATTGCACTTGATAAGATAATTAATATCTGTTCTTTATATATGAATGGCTATGTACCATTTCATATCCAATCATTATTTGCGACACTATTTTGTTTGTATTACTCGTATATGCCATTATGCTTAATTATTTCAAATATAAAACATATTAAGCTCTGCAGGAGCATGAGTAACACCTGACTTCTCTTATATCTTAGCACACAGTGCAGTCGAACTTTATCTCGACTGCCTTTTCGCTGCTTTTATTTAAGCAGCTAGGGACTAGGTCCCGCCCCTCACCACATGATGATAAACACATGTTTATTTGTTCTCTCTGTTCTACTGATTCTGATCCCCCTGTTCCCCCGGGATCCTAAGTTCAATGTAAGGTCAACACTACTACCATATTATCCAACTATTGAAAGTGCCAAATGGCCCTATCTGAAGATGGTAATATATAGTACAGCTGTATTAAGCATATTCACAGTCCACTCCTTTTTGTTTTGTTTGTATTTCGCTATTCAATACTCTTTTTCAAACCACGATGGGATCACTTAAAGTTGTGACTTATACAGGGTTCCTGCAGGTTTCGCCAACTCAAATGTAAGACTTTGAGACCTTTTTAAGACCACTTTGAATAGAATTTAAGACCTATTTCACGGCAAGAAAGTATGAAGGAAAATTGCTATGAAAGAAGAAATACGTCCCATAATCACTTACAAAGTAAATGTATTCATGTTCAACATAAGAACAATGACTGAACATAACAGCCCAGAACTGTGTTAGCGTGTTAGACAAAAAGTGTGTGTGTGTGTGTTAGGGCTGTGCAATTAAATCGTATTTTAATCGCAATTACGATTTTGGTCTGCCACAATTACGAAAACATAATCGAAAAAAACGATTATTTAGCTTTGCTAGGTTGTGACAGCACTGCAACATATTTGATCTAATTAATTTTAGTCTAATTTATTTTTATTTATCATATTTATACATGTTTAGTAGCTTGTGGAAGTGCGCTCCAAAATATTTGTTGATCTTGTTTATTGGTATTTATTATTTTGATATTATTTATTTAAATGTACCATTTATTTTTGTATTGGGTTTTCAGTTGAATTATACGTTCAGGGTAATCAACAGTTAAAAATATACTGTTCAAATTATTATTTGTTTTAAAGTTCAATAAATGGATGTTTTCAAAGTCAATAAGTGAGAAATGGATTTAACTTC
>CALSBW010022810.1:0-15985 GCA_943590975.1 Lindbergichthys nudifrons | reverse complement strand
CTCTAACCGCCTGCTGCTTCCCCTCCTCTCTCCTCGGTTCCCCTCCTTGACTCCTCCGCTCGCATCTCCTGTGGGCGGGACTAAGACACGAGGATAGGAGTCGAGGAGGGGAAATTAGAGAATTGAGAAGCTTTCATAGACTACACAGTAAGGTCAGGAAGAGATTTTTGGCAAAGATAACAGGAAGCATTACAATAGCATTCCTCCAAATCATTAAATAGTTTAGGCAATAAGGACAAATATTCATTATAGTAGTCAGTCATCACTTGGAAGTTTTCTAGCATTATTTCTACATTTAAGCTGTATCCTGCCTTGGAAATGACAGGAAAACAATACTTTTTCATTATTTTAAAAGCGTAATATATAATTTATCTGCCCGAGTAGAAATGTTCCGAGTTACATTCGTCGTGAAGGCTAGTAGCAGTACACTCGGGCTTAACTGTTTGTTATGGGAGTCATGGTTTTTAGGGCTGCTTAAAGATATTCCTAGTTAACCATTAGTCGTCACTTTAGGTTATAAGTCGAGTTGGTGCACATTTATGATATATTATTAATATTATTATTTTCTTTGGCTTCACAAAATTCAATTCCAGGGCTGAGAAAAAGCATTATCGTTATCACACAGCATGGACGAAGAGACAATTCAAACTGCACCTGTAATGATTCCTAATGTGTGTCGGAACAAGCAGCAAGGAAACACATTAAACATTTAATTTATTCTTTCAACAGAGTATAGCATGAGTTAAATCATCGTACACACAGCCTTTGAACGTGTGTCTTCATTTGTAACATAAATAAACATTTTCAAGTATTTTTCAAATTTAAATAAATAGAACAAGCAAATAAATAATACAGAGCAAAGGGAAACTCTCAAAATTGCCTAAGCACATAAAGCTTCATCATCGAATGAAACTTAATACAATTAGGAATGCACCGTTGCATGGCTCAGATATCGGCATCAGCTGATGAACGTTCTATTTACTTGGTACACTTCTCAGCAAATATGGTGATTATACCACACCTTTATGAAGACTTGTCAATGAGAGTTTCAGAATATAAATGATCTGATGATCTGTAGAGTCAAGACTTTATATTCTAACAATTGAATAGCAGTTGATGCTAAAAAACAGAAGAAACCAAATTGTGACGTTATAATTAAGGGCAACTTGATTTGTGTATTGCAGAATGGCGACAGCCCTATTATTGGTTAACACTGTATATGATAAAGCTTTAATTACCTCTTTACTTTTGCCTTACAATATTTGATAAGGGGTTATCTCCCTAAGGTTGCGACCTGTGTCACCTAGTATTGTATATCAAAGCCGATAATAACAAAGACACTTACACAAAGTAATGTTTCATGAAAGTGTGAAAAGACAGTTTGCAAGTTATTTTGTGACAGGTACCTTTTAAGGATGCCAGAAACTGACCATGATCAAAATCGAAAATCGGACAGCCCTGGCGAATATTAATCGATTATTCGACCCCCCCCACGGGAGAGAAAAAAAAAAGTATTTTCGCAGAGCTTGCATTTGACTTCATTTGCCCTTGTCAGTTCGAAGTAGTTCCACAAGGAACTCTTCTGTGGATGTGCCGCTCTGTTCATCTTTAGTTGTGTTCTCACTGTTCTGTCACCAATAAATCAATCGCACGTGTGACGGAGAGGGGGGGGGGGTCGGTGTGTAGCAGGCTGCAGCAGTCTGCACTCTGCGCTGCTGGCTTCCTCCAAGTTTACAGTAAAACAAACTGGTGGTGTGATCAATGGTCATTTACAATTATTAACACTATTACTATTAGTCTATATTTTTGGTTGAAACCAAACCAGAAAAAAAAAAAGAAAAACATAAATATTAATAAAAAAATATATAAATAAAATCGAATTTTAAAAATAATCTTCGATTATGGAGACTGTAACGAATATTCGAATAATCGCTGGCATCCCTAGTACCTTTATGTCTTGCTCCTTGAGTTCCAGCTCAGTGCCGTCCTTGTAGATGACCGTGTAAAGCTGGCTTTTGGCATCAAAGTGAAGCACCTTCACCTCATAATACAGGCTGCTGCCAGGCCAGCGGCCCATCACCATGTCCCCTCTCTGATACTTCACAGTAGGCATCTTTGTTGACCTAAGAAAGAGTGAGAGACACAAGGACAGGTAGATTATAAAGCAGACGATATCATGAAAAGGGGAGAGAATTAGAAGGGTAAAGATTAGGACAGCGAAAATACAAAGGCAAAGACATAAGAGTAGAGCGGCAGGAGATAGGAATATAAAAGAATGTAGGCTGGATTTTTGATTTTTTTTTTTTAATAGTGAAAATAAAAGCTAGAGAAAAATCCTACATTAGGAATCATATACATTAAAATATGTATTTAGAACTCTGTCAAAGCAGAGCTAACCTAATTTGCAAGGCATTGTCATTATGTTCCCACACAGTGCACTGAAGCGCATTATGAATCTGTTTTTATAAGATAAAATGGATCTGGACATTCACCAGTGGGGTTTTTAACAGACGTTTTTTATGTCGAAGAAGAAAACATCAACATTTCTTCAGCTGGTGTCAACCACAGACCTTTCAGGCATCTAACCAAAAAAGACTTGCTCTGAGAAATACGGATAAAATGTTCTTCTCACATTCTGATTCAACTCTGTTTGCTTATCTGTCAATCAGAAAACACACATTGCTATAAATATATATATTTAAATATTATCATATGGACAAAATATCATCATATTTATTAACAGTATTAGAATTAAACCAAATAAATCATTAAAAAGGTATCAAAAACCCCATCATTGTTATGTTTATCTTCAAGTTTAAAATGTGTCTGTGTCTTATTTTAAAAACATCCAAACATACTTGATAACATGACTGTATGTGCACCACTGGACACAATGAGGTGGCCAAGGCCAGCTCAGCATTATGGACCTTAGAGATCAGGGAGGCTCAGTGTGTAGAACTGCTGACAGCTCTGTCCCTGTAGGGTCCCCCAGCTGTCTGTCCGACTCCCACTCCCTCAACTGTAGCTGCAACTGTTAAGTTTGTCAAATCTAGCAGCCACTTTAACGAAACCAAAATATTTAAAATGGTTATAACAGCTGCTCAGTGTTACTATGAGACAAACATTACGTTTATTCGACAAATATTATTATTTTCAATGCTCCAGAAACCAACACCTGAATAATATCTAGGGATGCACCTTTGCATTGGCAGGACATCGGCCAATGTTCGCCCTACTTACTGCCATCAGCACATCGGTAAAAAAGGTGACATTCGCTAATGGTTATACATTTTGCTGGGCTGTGTGTGACTTGGCACTGTAGAAGAGGACTTGTCATTATTTCAATAAATGAAGGCATAATCTACAGTCTGACTAAGAGTGATCTGCAGAATCTTTAATGTCATTGGCGGTGCAGTAAATCCCTTTTCCAAGTGACTTTGCCACCGCCAGAGCCTAGGGGGGCATTACAATGTGTTAGAAATGTTTGATTATTTGCACTTCTTAACAACAAGTGTAGCTCACTGAATGAGAGCTTCAGCAGAGCAGGTGAAGCTCTCTGCTGCTGACAGCTTAGCCACCGACCTTAAATGACTAAGTCCTGACAGCAGTTGGTGTTAACACTGCGCTCTGCTTCAGTGAATGGCAGGCAGCGTTCACAAACTGCTTACCATTAGTTGCTATTGCGATTGTCACCCTAAAGTGTCCATCTGAGAAAAAAAACTCAAACCGGCAAAGACCCATTCATGTTAAAAACTACAATAAGTATACTGAACCAAGCTGTTGCACTGTCAAATCCATGCATAGCAAATCAATGTGTACTCCTTCTAAAACACAAAATAACTGGATCATCAGAATTACAAAAAGGGCAAGGAGAGTCAAACATAGTCAACCCCTATTCCACTGCACTAGTCGAATCACAAAAAGCCACAACATCCAAATGGAAAGCATGTTAAAATGACACACCCGAGCTCAGTCCCCGCGCTGCTGTGCCGGCCGGCCTGTCCGCAGAGCCCCATCTCCGGCTGGGCTGGTGACAGGATAAGGGCTGCACGATAGGTGGAGTTTTAAATACAAGTCCCCCTTTGTGCGGAAAACTGCTGTTTAGCTCCACATGGTATGCAGAGCAGCCCCTCTGAAATGTAGCATGTGAATCCAGTGGTAAACGCCCTCCAGTCGATAGCAAATGACTCTCAAACTTTAACTTTACTTATATACTCCGTTTGTTAATGTGTCAGCTAAGATCAAACGATAGGTGAGCTAACCCCGTAGTAGTAATCAAACAATACTAACAAAGTGCTTTCCAATAAAAGCAGAATGCATTTAAAATAACGAACTAAAACTGAAATATAACAGTAAAACCAAACATTTGGGTCACAATACAATCTAAAATAAACCTTAAGTAACACTTAACATCACATTTAAACTAACATTATTCCTTAAAATAAAACAAAACCTAACACTCTTCATTCTGGCTGCAGTTTTCACTGCGCTACCGTTTGTGATTTGGCAAAGTTAAGGTAATATCGACGAATTTAGAGCACTTTTCTAAATTATTTTGTGAACTTCCCCGCGCTGTTTTACAACACGCTCCACAATGTAAATATATCCTAACATACAAAGTCTTCCTGTAAAGCAGGCAGTTATATTCTGCCATTGTAATGTTTCTGAGCTGTTGCTTTAAAAGCTTAGTTAGCATGCAGACAGCAGGAAGGAAGGAGGGAAAACGTCATGCATTCAAATCCTGTTGGCCAGAAAAACAGACGGTCCTTCAGCCGCAAGCACATGAGTGAATACGTCTCGCTGGACACAGGGACGTATCCCAGAACATAAACATTTCACATCATCTAACGTTAGGTGCACACAAATCTAAACAGCTCCTAGGCTGATATCAGTCTTTGACCAAGCAGCCACGGTCTACTTTCTGACCATTTAATTGCGTGTCCTTCATCTGCTTACATTCTAGTTCACTTCACAGTGATCTAACCTTTGTAAAACTATTAACCATAAGCGGGTTAACAGTTACTTTATTATCTTACTTGGACCTGAAGAGCAAGTTATGGTTTCAGGAAGTAGTCGGAGCCTAAAACACAATTTCCCAACAAAGGCAATAGACAGCTTTTTGCGATATTACATCACAAACTCATGCGCTGGACAAAAACACTTACCTTATTATACCGCGGGTAGCTCCAGTAATTACACCTGATGAATATTCCCTTGTAAGACAAATAATTGATAAATGTAGCTATATATTTAAAAAAACAGACTGTCCTAACGTTTGACGTAGTGCTCGTTCTCCCTCCCTCTCTGAGCAAAAACTACCAGTGACCAGGAAGGCGCGAAGTCTTCTGATTGGCTTGTTCAGCATTAAATTCAAACAACTCTGCATTGTGATTGGTTCAGCTCAGCTCGGGTTCTGACTGATTTGGGCGTCACGGCTACTGTGTTTAATGGTGTCATATTACCATCAGACATGATGGTGGATATCGTAAAATAATATATATTATTTTATGAAAAAAAAATATATATATATATAAAAAAAAAATATATATATATATATATTAATATATATATAAAAAAAATATATATAAAAAAGATTATTTTAATATTTATTTATATATTAATATATACATAAAACATATTTAGAAAAAACTCTTTTGCACAATTATTTTGCATTGTAAATAATTACGCATACATATCTGCATTCTCGTACTCTGACGAGTAATAAAGCAAAAAGACAACATTTACTTCAGGCAAACAGGCCAAACAACACTGCTGCATGTTTTGCGTAATTTGAGAGTCAGTAGAGTCAGGAGGAATTCTTTTTAGTTGCCTTTATTAAAGTGCACTGCCTGCTGCACAGCGGGATCAATGTTCGTTTTTACATTTCCTATTCAAAGTTTACCAACATGTCCAAATTGCATATCTTGACACTAAACCAGTGTTCTTGTTTGTTACATTTGTTTGTGCGAGCTATTATTCAGAACATTTATGGCGCATTTCCACTACACGGCCTCGCTCGGCCTCGCTCGGTATGGCTAGGCCTCGTTAGGACTGGCTCACTTTATGGCGCATTTCCATTACAGTTTAGGAACTGGGGTAGTATCTATAGTAACGCAGTGTAGGCGGAGCGTGACGTCATCTTCAATGAGAACCCCAGAAAAAGAACACAGCCGTTAGCTGTTAGCACTCAGAGCTCACAGCTCCTCATATCTGTTCAGAAAGGAGGAAGAGGACATCTCCTCCTCTGCCCCTGTGCATTCTAGGAGAGGATGTGGCAGTTGTGGAGGTCTACAAGTACCTGGGAGTGCACTTAGACAATGGGCTGAACTGGAAGATCAACACTGACGCTGTGTACAAGAAGGGGATGAGCCGACTCTATTTTCGGAGGAAGCTGAGATCTTGAGATCTCAAGATGCTGGAGATCTTCTATCAGTCTGTGGTGGCTAGTGCACTCTTCTTTGCTGCGGTCTGCTGGGGGGGCAGCATAAGAGACGGTGACACCTGCAGGATCAATAAACTGATCAGGAAAGCTGGGTCAGTCATCGGCATCAAGCTGGACCCCTTTGAAGCTGTGGTGGAGAGGAGGACACTGAACAGGCTGTTGTCCATTATGGATAACCCC
The DNA here is from genome assembly GCA_943590975.1 of Lindbergichthys nudifrons. Lineage (NCBI taxonomy): Eukaryota > Metazoa > Chordata > Actinopteri > Perciformes > Nototheniidae > Lindbergichthys > Lindbergichthys nudifrons. The sequence goes on along the minus strand of CALSBW010022810.1, from coordinate 9,363 downwards.
ACCCATCCTCTCCACCTGCAGCTGGACAGTCAACAGAGCTCCTTCTCCAACAGACTGCTGCAGCTCCCCTGTCACAAGGACCGATACTGGAAAACATTCCTGCCCACTGCAATAATACTGTACAATAAATCACCTCTGGCTGGAAGAGAACTCTTTGCTCCATAGTTTCTCTTGAAATAAAACCACGTTGTACATTTTACTCTATAATCTGTTCAATATTTATACTCCATATTCCATATATTTTGAATATATATATATATTGTATATATATATATATAATATCTGCATGTATATTTTCTATTTCGACATGTATATTTTATATTTTCTTTTCTTTTTCTTTCTATTCTTGTATATTTTGTAGTTTTGTTTTATTGTAAAATGCCTTTTATGCTGCTGTAACAACAACAATTTCCCAATTTGGGATCAATAAAGTACTATCTATCTATCTATCTATCTATCTATCTAAACTAGACAAAAGTTAAACAAGTACACACCACAGACTGTCTGTGTCATGGCGAGTACAGTCGCTGCTTTATTTATGTCTGTATAGGCCGTTGTTGTGAGTGTGGACGGTCGGAGCATATACAACGTTAGCTTAGCCAATCTCCATTTAGAAAACACGCATTTTAAAAGGTTTTTCGCCTGCCGTCTGTCTGCAGACTTGTCAAAGCATTAATTCATGGTTTTTACTAACCGGTATCAGTATGTTGTTACTTCGGCATCATTTTGAAACGTGTATTACAATTAAATCACGGTCAAATATGTTCATCTTGTTGTAGTTGTAGCCCCCTTGCCAGCGATTCTCTCTCTAGTTTAGCATACTCAGCCCGACTCAGCCTGGTTGTTGGCCCGCTAAGAACCTCGATTTTATGGGGCCAGAAAAACTGTGAATTAGGACCCGCTAGCCGGTACTAGGCCAAGTGGAAACGCAACCAAAGACGGGCCGCTGACGTCACAGCTCTCTTAAACGGGGCTCCGTGCTGTAGTGGAAACGCGCCATTATAAGTTATACTTTTAAAAAGTGGTGGGGACAAAATTGGCAATTTCAAAAAGTAGAGGGGACATGTCCCCAGCGCAAATGACGCGTATATATTACTCATGTAGTTTTAGGACAGCTGTATGCCGTGGAGACCTTACTGTGTACCAGTGGCGTAACTATCAACGGTGCAGCCGGTGCAACGCACCGGGGCCCAGAGCCGGCCAGGGGCCCATGCAAAAATAAAATATATATATACTTTTTTTTTATATATATTTTTTACATTTGATTTTTTTGGGGCCCCAATGGCATTGACCGGTTCACGCAGTCTTCAAAGTAACCAAGCAACCTAAATTAATTTGTAATTTGTCTGTCCAATGACCTTGCTCCCTTTCATGCCATGTGATACCTTGCGTGACGAGCTAACCGTTTACTCAACCTGTACTGTACTGTAGCTAGCAGCAGCAAGTTCGGTAGCATTATGAAAAATGTAATAGCTTGCATTTATAATGTACAGCAAACCAAAGCACAAGAGCGGCGCTCAAGAGAGAAAGGACAAGAGAGAACAAGGAGATGTAACAGCTAAACTGACGAAATTAGACCGTTTTTTTGTGATACATCGCCCTCGAAATCGAGCGCTAACGTTAGCAATGTCGACGTGCAGCGGCAGCCGGAGCCGTAGGCTATCGATAGCTCACCTGCCTCACCACCATCATTGCCATCTAGCTCCACAAGTGAAGCTGTATCCGTGGCCGTGGCTGTGCAACCTTCTTCTCCAGCCAACCAGGAGGAGAGGCTGGATTTGGCTGGATTTGGCTGTACCCGGCGGTGGTCCAACCGATAGGGGACTCTATGGCGTCCTCCAGGGTTCGGTGCTTGGCCCCCTCCTCTTCATCCTCTACATCAGGGCTATTCAATTGGCGGCCCGCGGGCCAAATCCGGCCCCCGGGTGATATTTACTGGCCCTTTGAGTATAATGTGAAAAAGTTTAATTTTTTTTGGGGCCAGAGTGCCTTTATTCCAGAGAGGGTGTTACATTGAGAGATAGAGGCATTGTCTGAACACTTTGGCGGGCTCGGGTTTCGAACCCACCTACTAGCTACTGTAGTGACAACTCCTGTCATTTATTGCGTCTCTGCGCGCGTCCTCGCGGCTCGCGCTGCCCTTCACTACAAGACTTGCGCACCTTCTACGGTTTCGCGCCAATAGGCGCGTTCACACCAAGTACTTTTCCCACAATAGTTCATGAGAACTTTAGTTCATGAGAGCTCTTTTAGTTCTGATGAACTAAAGCAGATCGCGTTCACACCAAAATGAGTTCCTGGGGGTGGATTAGGCAAATAAACCACTGACGTCACTTCTTCTTCTTCTGCTTTGGGTTTACTGGCAGGCCGCAAACAACTTCACGGCGAGTACAGTAGGTGGTGGTATGCACCTTAAAGTTGCAATCTGCCAAAAAACAGAGAGAAAAAGAAGAAGAAAAACCTCCCGCGCCCACTTGCTGTAAATGAGGCGTCTGTTTACCTTCCGACCTCAGACATGAGCTTCGTCTGAGTTATTTAAGCAAACACAAATACAGATCGTCGACCAGTCAAATGCAATAGCAATGCTGGTTCGGAAGCGAAGGCGGTTAAGAAGTGACAAAAGGATTGGACGACGACATGCACGCGCTACGCTACGTGTGAAATGAATAAACTGTGCCAGGTGTGTCGTACGCACACTAAATAGGCTCAGCAGCTGACACACCTTTATTATATATCCTCCTGAGAGCAACTGCATCCGTCTGCCATGAACCCTACAGAAACCTACGTGTTAGTTGTGGCCCATAGTGGCCTCCATTTGTGTCGTGTAAAATGGGGGAAATCAAAAGTTAGCAAATCCCCATGTCATGTTCATAAAAACATTTAGTTTTAGGTCAAATAATGATTACACTGCTCTGAAACTCACTACACTAACTCCTAAGATGTTCCCTTACTATAATTAATAAAAAATATTGAACTCACAACAGTGGTAATAACAAACTTAACCATTTATCTTTCTATAAATAAATAGTGCTTGTGTTGGACGCCATTTTGAAATACAATGAAATTATCTTTTTGAAAGCCACAATAAATAAAGCTTCACCAGTTTATAACCGATGAAACATGATGGTATCAGAATAATCACTTACATGTGATGTATCATGCTACACAGGTCACTGTAAAGATAAAGTGTCAGAGGAGAAATAAGCAAGCTTAGTTACATGAAATGTAATGAAAAATGTAAGATACAGGCTCCGTTTAATCGCCATGTAGGTTCTCTTTTATTGCACACTCAAGACAATATCAATAACAGCATCACGCTGTCCCAGGTGTGTCGTATTCATGTAAATAGAAGTTAATATTTTCAATATCAAATAAAGTGTCAGTAGTATCAAAACATATATATATATATATAATAACAATAGGTAGGCTCAGCAGCAGACACACCTTAGTGCAAAGTGAAGTGTCAGTATTAATAACAGTGGCATATATATAATCACAATAATACAAAATTAACTGTCCCAGGTGTAGGCAATTTGGGGTGAAGTGTCTTGCCTAGGGACACAACGACATGCTGACTGCAGTGGGGTTTGAACCTGTGCTCCCCTGATCCGAACACCAACGCACCAGACCACTGCGCCTCATTGTACAGTTTATCAACGACGACAATTTTTTCTTTATTTTTGTATTGAAGGCCTGTTGGATTTAATCAGCTCGCTTTGCACAGCTAGAAGCCCAGCCTGAAAGGTATTTTGTTGCTCCACCTGGCACGCCGCCGAGTCAGCATGGCGCTGCATCACCATGAGCAGCTGGTCGTCCGATTCCTGGGCCTTGTGTGAATGCAGCAGCCGTTCGTCGTGCATCTCCTTGGCACGCAGGTCCTCATTCTCCTTGCTGACCATGGCACGGCAGTCTATCGCCATGATGGTGTCAAGGAAGCTGTCATCCCGTGCCCGCTTTCCTAAGGAGAAATAAGCAAGATACAAGATCAGTTTAATCGCCTAGTAGGTTGAGAGACAACATTGGACATGGTGCAGGCAGGGACAGTGTACAAAATGCAGGTGTAAAGTAGAAGATAAGATAGGATCAAATAATATCAAATAAAAAATAAATATCAAAGTGCCCTTATTTATTGTTTTGTGCTTAATGTATGCTTGAACTTTGTTTTATAGGGATTAGTGGACATCAGTTAGATGTGTAACCTTCTTTCAAGGCCAGAGTAGTTACAGTGTAAGTGGATTGACATCTAACATAACATGGCTGAGTACAATTATAACAATCAATAAAAAAAAGGAAAAATAAATAGAATTTCAATTACATTTCTACTTAAATGTGCAAACATATTAGAACATTGTGGCATGCAGGTAATCAACTGTTTAAGCTTTTACCATTAACATGTGGAATGAATGTTGCAAATGACTTAAAATGATAGCAACTACAATGAGGTAGCATTATGTCCAGCTAGCATGCTAATTGCTAACGTTCTATTATCGTTTTATCCCGGAGGGGAAAACTAGTTTCTAATCCAGAGAGAAACACCTCGCCTGAAACACACGATTAGTGCCATGAGTTAGTGAAGCAAATTACAGAACATTGCACACTTATTTACAAATCAAAATGTGTTCATAGCGGGCACGGCTAGCAGCTAGCTAGATGTTGTTAGCCAGCTTGGACCTATGATAGCAAGTTCTAGCATGGCTAGCTCGATCTACTGAGCAAATAAAAGTACATCTAAGACCAGTATTGTGCAGATTAAAACAGTGCAGTGCATGTATTTTATTTTACCTTCGTAGTCGTCCCGACATGACTTTGCCAGGTCTGCTAACTTTGCTGAGCCACGGAAACTGCATTCAGTAGAAGCTTCTGAATGCGGCGCTTCGCGTCCTCCGAGTAAATCGCCAGAAGCGCCAACACATCCTCATCACTCCACCACTCCGATGATTTATTTAGTGTTGCTATAATAACTGCTTTCACAAAAGTAATCTCTTCGGGTGCGCTGACCGAAGCGAGCAAATACAATGGCCGCTTAAAAAAAAAAATTCAGAGTCTAACGGGCGTGGTTTGCATTCCGCACAGCCAATCAGACGTATGAACTATTTTCTCCCACGACAGTCCCTGCTCTCTAGCAGGGACTGAAAAGCGGGTCAGATGAACTCATTTGAGCTACTTTAGTTCCTGGGGCTTTTTGGTGTGAACGCAAATATATCGTAGTTCTGATGAACTATTGTGGGAAAAGTACTCCGGTGTGAACGCGCCTAATGGTACGATTCATCAAACCTGGTCAGCATAGTTGGATATCAAAATGTCTCTTTCTACGTTAAAAAAACGAAAGGTTGACACCGAAAACCGGCAATTCAACAGCGAGTGGAAAGAGAAGTACTTGTTTGTAAATGTCAGTGTGTTTAATCTGCAATTAGTGTTTATCGGTGTGTAAAGAGTACAACTTGAGAAGGCATTTTGGTTGCATACTGTATGCATGTTAATCAAAAAAGGTTTGAGTTTTAAAAGGCTGTGTGTTGTGGTTTGGTAATTAATACAAGTCTTTTGATAATTGTTTTTGCTTTTAATTAAGCAATTGATGTGGTATGGCTCACATGTCTTTATTGTTATTATACCATAATATGCACTGTTGTTTGTGTATGGCCCTAAATTGCTATTTTGTGTGAATTATTAGATCATTTAATCTAAATCTAATGATGTTGATGGTTATATTAGCTTCACATGTACTGAGTTCTGAACTTGCCATTTATAAAGGCCTTGGGGCTATGTTTGATTTAGTTAAACAAAATATATGCACTCCACTATGCTGTTGTAGTATTTACTGTATCCAAAGCTCTTAATATGATTGCTCATATTTCAAGCCATTTTTTTCCCGGCCCCTTGCTTTGGATCATTTTCATCAACCGGCCCCCATTCCAAACTAATTGAATAGCCCTGCTCTACATGCTCCCCCTTGGCAAAATAATTAGTCGCCACAACCTTCAATTTCACTGCTACGCCGATAACATCCAACTTTATATCTCAACAAAAACCATCACCCCCACAACACACTCCACTCTCACCAACTGTCTTTCAGAAATAAAAGCATGGATGCAAACAAACTATCTCCAACTGAACAGTGCCAAATCAGACATCATCATCATCGGCCCCCCATCCCGTACCAAAGCCATCCAGAATTTCAACTTCACCATTGACAGCCACACTCTATCTCCCCCCCTCACATCCGCAACCTCGGAGTCATCTTCGACAGTCAGCTCAAATTCAATCACCACATCAATCACATCACCAGGACCGCCTTTTTCCACCTCAAAAACATTGCCCGTCTCCGCCCATCACTCTCCCCCTCTGCTGCTGAAACCCTGATTCATGCATTCATCACATCACGACTCGACTAATGCAATAGCATGGCATACCATCCAACCTCCTCAATAAACTCCAACATATCCAGAACTCTGCTGCCCGCCTCCTCACCCACACCCGCTCCCGAGACCACATCACTCCCGCCCTCCAGAACCTCCACTGGCTCCCCGTCCGTCAAAGAATCGACTTCAAAGTCCTCCTGATTACTCACAAAGCCCTCAACAACCAGGCCCCCTCCTACCTCACAGGCCTGCTGCACCACCACACCCCTTCCCGCTGCCTCCGCTCATCAGAAGCCAACCTCCTATCCATCCCCACCCGCACCAAGCACCAAACCTGGGGGGACAGAGCCTTCTCCGTCGCTGCCCCCTCCCTCTGGAACTCACTCCCACAACCCATCAGAGACTGCACTGACCTCAGCACCTTCAAAACACTCACAACAACTCACCTCTTCAATCTGGCTTTTAATGTGTGATTTTGTATTATTAACTTTAACTTTAACTATGTATATTTATTTGTTGTTCTTTTCTTTTCACTATATCTGTAAAGCGTCTTTGAGCGCTAACAAAATAAATCTATTATTATTATTATTATTATTATTATTATTATTATTATTATTATTATGGCGCTATTGAGACCCCCGACGCTAAGATCAAAAGCTATATTATAGCAACCGGTCCATGTAGGCCTACTGACCCATTCCCCAGAGACAAACATCAAGGAAACAGGTTTAATCCTCTTCTTAGTTCGCTGTGCCGTTGTCAGGCTGTGGTGGTCTGAGGCCAGGGCAGGCTGTTGTTGATAGCCTATACATGTGGTGCTTCTGAGTGGTTGTGTATGTCCGTGCGTGTGTGAGCCTGTGAGCGGATCAGCGTGTGCTTATGTTTGTCTGATGTAGTATTTATTAAATGATTAAACCGTATTAATTGGAATGTCGTCTGGCAGATGCTGGTCGGGTCCTCGGCTCCACCTGAAAAGAGAGGGGAGTTGGCGAGAGTGCCGAAAGTGTTTATGATTGTGTAAGAATGACAGCGGTTGAGATTAATCATTGTGTGCAAATAATATGTTTGAGCGTGTATATATCATGACGTTAAAGTTGCTTTAATTGTATAAGCGAACACTGTGTAAAGTTTACGTCCATCGCTTACCAATGCTGTTTCGTCCTGTGTCCGCTACACTTACTCAAAATCTCTCCTTTTATTTAATGTGTTACTTGAATTTGCAAGTCATTTTGTACCTTCATTTTGATAAGTACATTTAAATCATAGCACCAAGTAAATGTTAACTAAAGTAATGTGTTGACCTACAACCTGTGAAAAGCTAGTAAAATGTACCTGGGCAATGCGAGTAAAGGTGGGCGACGCCCCCGATGACGTCAGAGGAGTTTGCGCACGGTATAGACATTTGAAAAAAAGCAGACGGTTCCGGTTGAAGAGAAGGGCACATGGCCCCTCATCTAATATGAATACTCGTGGATTTTGAATCATGTAAGTATATTTTTGTACTTTATTAACTCTGTACATCCCCGTTAGCTTGTCAGCTTAATGTGGATGTCAAACAAATGTTAGCTAACGTCAGTGTTTCAGCTTAGCAATTTAGCTAGTTAGCGTGCTAGCTAATTTAGCCTGCTGTTATGGACGAGCAGGGCCGTCCCTGGCCAACTTGGGGCCCCAAGCGACATTGTGAGATGAGCCCCCCCCCACCATCATCGTATGACAGCTGCTGTGCGAACTGGGCGTTGATGCTTATGATAGCCAGGCCACTTAAGCGTTCTTGTGCCATTGACGACCGGAGGTATGTCTTCATAAGCTTCAGTTTGGAAAAGCTTCTCTCAGCAGACGCAACTGTAACAGGAAGAGTTACTGCAATGCGGAGGGCAATCCAGAGATTTGGGTACACTTCCTAACTCACTGTTAGAAATGACAACATCTCCAGAGTAGTTTTTAATATAATTAATGCAAATAAACTACTTCTACTAATAATAATAATCATAATCATAGTCAATTCAATAATATAGATACTATATTATTTTTATTATAATATAATTGTAATATAGTCAAGACAAAACATGCTTATTAAATGCTCAAAAACTGATATTTCTTAAATCTGTATTCAAATGTAGTTCCCTCTGTCAGCAATGTATCAACAACTACACACACATTTCTATCAGTATTTCTCTGTGTGGTGGTTGACATGATGATGACTGTTAGGAGTTAAGGGGAGAGGCTGAGCATCACCATGAAATCATAGACTGTATATATAAATGGACGTAGGGTCCGTGACGTCACCCATAGGATTCTGCAGAGTTGCCGAGAAGCCCTTAGTAGGCGGAGTCGGCCACTAACGGCTCGACAGTGGCGTCAGAGTCTAACTCCCGCCTGCTCCAAATAAGGGCAAAGAGGCGGAGCCGAGGCGGGACCTGCTGACTCCAGCTGGGAAGTAACAGAGCTAGCTCAAGCTAAGAAGCTAAGCTAACATGCTACCCATCTGCACACTGCCGTCACATTTTACGTTTCTAAGGTAAGCGGACATGAAACTATTCAGCAAAACTATAAATAATAATCTAAGTTATTGAGTTTTTAGCATAATACTTCAGAATCTTAAAATCCCTTAACGTTTGTATGCAATGTGCTAAATGCAACACTGGAATCAAGCAAATTAATGTTTGCATGACATTAGTTATTTATATTTTGCTATCACTTAATTATACGTTTAATACATTTAAGTCAAGCTAAGGTACATGTGATGGTAGCTAGTAAGTGCTCTTACCTGTGAGGCCTCCTCCAAACAGCATTATAACCAGACTGTATCATTAAAACTACAAGTACCAGTTCTACATCCTTGACTTTAGACAAACAATTCAAAAGACAAAATGTATTTAAAGACCCATCTTTATTTGAAGGTGCCTCTTAACCTGAGATATTAGTTATACAGTAATAGTATTGACAATCTAAAAAAGCTGAGCAACTCAACAGTCAACTTTATATTTCTTATTGTCTAAAGCAT
>CALSBW010022809.1:6555-19432 GCA_943590975.1 Lindbergichthys nudifrons | reverse complement strand
GACTGAAGCCCTGTACCAGCAGCCTTGTTAATGGTGATCCAGTATCATGTAAGATAAAGAAATACATTCACATCAGACCGGGCGTAGCAGCAACAACGGACCAGCTGCAACCACTTTGTTTTGTAAAAGGCTTTTTAGCCTCTAAGGATAACAAAAGAGGGTAGCCTTGTGATCAGAACATGATAACAGGCTGGTGTTCCTCAGTGATGGGCTCTACAGAAACATTTCAAAGTTTCTATGAAAATGCTGGCTACTCTAAATTTAGTGTGTTTTATTGTATGTTTCTATTGTATTATGTTTTTTTTTGTATTATCTGAATAGCCTTGTGAGTAAAAATCTGAGCATTTAAAAATAAATCGTATTTGAGGGAATTTCTATAATTTTCCATCAAGATATTTCACTAATCTGGCTTCTTTGGTCCGATTGTGTAACACTCTTCATACTTCATTAATATTCTGAAGGGGTTGACATTTGATTGTCATTCTAGGGCAGGGGTGCCCTACCTTTTTTTAACCGAGAGCTACTTTTAAAGTTGCCAGTCTGCCGAGATCTACCATTCCAAATAGAGCGGCGTAGCCATTACTGACAGCCTACTACCAGGTAAATACACACTTCTACTTGTATAAAACTGACCTTTGTACGATTAATACTTCATAAAATACTGCAGATCCTTTCTCTTACCTTTCTAATCTACACACATACAAGTATTTAACTGAAGTTACACAACAGTGTTGTTGATACAGAGTTGGAGTTTATTCACACGTCACATACTACAGTGGGTAATGTTTTCAAGAAACCTTGAACAGTGCTGCCACATATGACACAGGAAAAAAAGAAAAGACTCTGAACCCTCCAGATACGGCTCAAGAAGCTGACTCAGGAAATATATGATACATTATGATGTGATATGAATGATAATGGGACACATCGACGTCTGCACTCACAGTGACTGTACGTAATGTTACTTTGATCCGGTTACTTATGTTAAATTGTGGCAGATATTTAAGTAAGCTTTCTTAACGCTAATGTTATAATAGTCAGATTGCTCTGAAGATGGGAGGTGATATTCTATTAATTTTCACGTTCACAGTCAGTTGATTTTTGCCGGCCGTCTTTCCTGCAACGGCAGTTTTTCTGTATTTCCTTTCTCCTGTAATATAACTTGATAGCTTTAAACTCCGCACACTGAGCTCTGATTGGTCAGCAGGCGGTGCTTTCACTAAGTTGATCTCTTATCCTGGAATCTAACCTGCTCCGGACCAGGCTAGCCGTTCAGCATAAGTTACCATGGAGATCTAGCCCGCTAAGAAGTGAAGCAGCGTCGTAGGGAACCCAGAGTTTTCCCTGAAGTTAGCTCGCTAAGTGAAAATCCGGCTTCGTAGTACAGGCCTCAGGTTTTCACAATTTGACATTTCATTACAAAAAACACTTTAAATACTTAAGGTTTAAGATTGAATATCATGAAATGACTAGTAAGATAAGTAACTTTTACCGTAAAACAGGCGTATTCATGTTTAAATCAACAACTATTTCAAATTTCAGCCATGCTAACGCCGCACCTAATAGCCTTTTGGAGCCTACTTCAGATACTGTATGAGTGACAGTAATAAGGACTGCTCGGAAATGTCAATTGACATTTGGATTAGAATACTCTGAGTTTGATACTAAACCTGGAGTTTGGCCAGGTGAGGTCATCAATCCCTCCCAATCTATTCTGTCCTTTGCATGAGATATGTAAAAGTGGATATATTATTTTTGTTTAAACAACAAGCAATTAAAACCCAAAGGTTGGCAATAAAAAAACACAAGAAATTATTCAGGAAGATGACTCTTACGATTTTGTGAATACAAATTGTCACTAAATGCTTATTACTCTCAATCCCCAATAAACATTTTTGCATGACTTCAGTTATTTCCATGTAAATTAACAACTTGGCAAACTTCAAACAACACTCCTTTAATATTTGTACACCATCTCAGTCACCTCTGCTACACACATCACAGACTGGCCTCTAGTGGACACCTAAAGAAGTGCATGAACTTTATTGTGAACCCAAGGATGTTTGCCATGACCTGCATTTCTGTTTGAGTATAAGTAATGTGCTTTTATTTCGTTTTCATGTTTTCAAGTAGTACACACAAACTGAAATGAGCAAGAAGAGAGAAACGGGAAGATCTGACCTCTGATAAGATTTGCACAGTGGCATGAATAGTTGAATAATATTTAAAACAAAATACAATATACAATTGAACATAAAAGTGTTTGCTTTTGTATTTACTAAATACACAAGTTGAACCATTTTCTCATGTTCTCAGTGAAAAGCTAATGCAAGCAATATACTATAAATAAGAACTCTGTTGTAATAAGCTTAATTGAAAGTGTGCCATGGTACAGCCAAACATGTTCCATACAAAAGCTAAATGACAAAAGTAATACACCACCTGTGCTTAAGTCAGTAACACACAAGAGAAAACTATTGAGGTTAGACCTTTTCAGCGCTTTGTTTGAGTGATTTGTGCTTTGATTTGACCTACTTTGTGTGTTTTGGTTTCTTGTTTGTCTAACACCCTTCCTTGCTCCCTCTCTTCCTCAGCTGTCTCCCTTCATGACCATCTTCACTCTCTACCCATATTGCCACACAGTTTATTTATGTGCCTCATGTCATTTTCAGTAGCTATTTTTAACTTAACTGTCTGTTCAACTTTCAGGCAGGAAAACAAACTGACACTTACACTTGGTGAATAACTAACTCCCAACCTGTCTCGCAGGTTTTACCTTTCTCTACATTTTATATCCAAGATTTTGCGTTTCCCTTATAAATAAAATACTTATTTTGTAACTTCCTGCCAGTCCTGAATTGGAGTTCTGCATCCAATTGCAATTTAAATTTGTTTTAATAATAGTGAGATTATGTAAATGTATTTTGTTTCTAGCTAATCAAGGCCATACAGCATGGGATTATACACACTGGTGTCACGAAGAGATGACATACTTTAAACTATACATGTACCAACAAAAAAAACAATGATGTAAAGAATCCAGCCTTTCTGAGGGGAATGCTTTTGTCACAAGCGAGCTGAGGACCAAAATGCAACACACGGGTTCAAGGGTTCAAGGTTCTTTATTGTTAATCTGACATAGCTACAGAGTAATTATGTAGTTGAAAATCTTATGTCACAGGCTTCTCCAACAATGCAACATAATAACATAATAACAATAAGAGCAAGAGCAATACAAAAAGAAAAATAGTTATAAAATAAAGTGATGATGTGGAATAGTGCAGTACGAGTCTATATACAAGTTATTGGAATGATATATATATATTAGGTATTAGACACATATTACTGAGTAGCAGAAGAATGTTTTGAAGTTGTTTCAACAGTTACATTTTTTAACAGTCTCACTGCCCGTGGGAAGCAACTGTCTCCGAATCTTCTTGTCCTTTCCAGGATGCTGCGGTAACGTCTGCCAGACGGCAACAGAAAGAACAGTTTGTGGCTGGGGTGATGGGGGTCTTTGATAATCCGTAGTGATTTCTTCCTGAGCCGCTGGGAGTAAAGGTCCTCCATGGATGGCAGCTCCGTCCTGGTGATGTGCTGTGCAGTTTTCACCACCCTCTGTAAAGCCTTACGATCGAGGTCGGTGCAGCTGCCGTACCGGGCCGTCATGCTGCCAGTGAGGATACTCTCTATGGTGCACCTGTAGAAGTTGCAGAGTATCCTGGAATCCATTTTGAACCTCCTCAGCCTGCGGAGGAAGAAGAGCCTCTGTCGAGCTGTCTTGGTGATGGTGGTGGTGTGAAGAGACCATGTCAGGTCCTCGGTGATGTGGACCCCAAGGAACCTGAAGCTGCTGACTCTCTCCACCGTAGTCCCATTGATGGCGATGGGGGCGTGTCCCTCTCCCTGCTGCTTCCTGTAATCCACAATCAGCTCTTTTGTTTTGCTGATGTTGTTATCCTGGCACCAAGATGTCAGGTTTTCGACCTCCTCTCTGTACGCCGTCTCGTCATCGTCTGTGATCTGGCCGATGACGGTCGTGTCATGTCATCAGCAAACTTCACGATGGTGTTGGAGCTGTGTGTGGCCACGCAGTCGTGAGTGAACAGGGAGTAGAGGAGAGGGCTGAGCATGCAGCCTTGAGGGGCACCGGTGTTGAGAATCAGGGTGGAGGATGTGATGTTTCCCACCCGCACTGCCTGGGGTCTGCCCGTCAAGAAGTTCAGGATCCAGTCACAGAGGGCGCTGTTGAGCCTGAGCTCTCTGAGCTTGATGGCCAGCTTGGAGGGCACAATGGTATTGAATGCTGAACTGTAGTCAATGAACAGCATTCTCACATATGTGTTCCTGTTCTTCGGGTCCAGGTGTGAGAGGGCAGTGTGGAGGGTGAGGGCTATGGCGTCGTCTGTAGACCTGTTTGCTCTGTAGGCAAACTGCAGGGGGTCCAGAGATTCAGGGAGGGAGGAGGTGATGAATGATTTGACTAACCGCTCAAAGCACTTCATTATGATGGAGGTGAGTGCTACTGGGCGGTAGTCGTTGGGGCAGGTGATTATTGTCTTTTTCGGGACAGGAACGATCGTGGAGTGTTTGAAGCATGTGGGGACTACAGACTGCAGCAGGGACCTGTTGAAGATGTCTGTGAACACCTCTGCCAGCTGAACTGCACACACCCTGAGAACACGGCCAGGGATGCCATCAGGTCCAGGAGCCTTGTGTGGGTTAACACTTTTAAAGGATTTACACACATCTGCCCTGTTTAAAACAAAAGGGCAGGGCTCTAGCTCCTGGTCCCTCTGTACCTCCACAGCCTGGCTGCTCTCAAAGTGTGCAAAAAAACTGTTCAGCTCATCTGGGAGAGATGCTCACGCAGACACTCCCGCAGCACCCCCCGCTGCTCCTTTGTAGTCAGTCATTGTCCTTAGTCCCGTCCACATGTTCCTGGTGTTACAGCCTTTGAAGTCAGATTCCACCTTCTCTTTGTACTGTCTCTTTGCATTGCTGATTGCTCTCCGGAGATCATACCTAGGGACCAGGGATAGTCGGTAACCAGCTTTATTTAAGGCAATAAACTGGTAGGAGACGAAAAGGCAGATAGTAGGCAAAGGGCTGGTCGGGGACAGGCGAGGGTTCCAGGAGAAGGCAAGACGGGAGTCGCAGGTACAGACCGGGTGAGGGAGCAGGCAAGGCAGAATAGTCCGGGTACAGGCAGGGTCAGGAAACAGGCGAGGCAAGCTGGTCAGGGACAGGCAGGGTCGAAACCGGGAGAGCAATCTGGAAGGTAATGCGGGAAAGACTGGCATGCTGCAAAGTACGATCTGGCACTGAGGTGAAAGTAAAGTGGGCCTATATACTGGAGCTGATGGGTGTAACAGAGTGAGAGAGAGAGACAGGGTGTGACTACCAGGTGACTAAGGAATGTTAATGCAGAAAATAGGTGAGTGAGAAAGCAGAACTGTGACAGCTTTCTAAACACACTTGCTGCAGTAATGTGGGTTAACAGGTTAGGGGGCTTAAGCCTGTCAGTGCATTTGTTCCAGGCTATTTGCATCAGAGAGATACTGCCAGAACAAAGTCTACTGATAAATTGGCTTCACGGAAAAGCAGATCATTTGCATCTGAGAGATAATACCAGAGGACATGTAGTTTATATTATGCTATTCAGGAAGGATATCCTAGCAGTCAAGAGGTAAGTTGGAAAGTTAGTTGTCATTACTGTGGAGAGTTCAAGCTGATAGTTGAAAAATCATTGTGTGTTCTGCCTAATTCAATGTGGAGACCGTAGAGAAAAGTATTTTGGTGTTGGGCTTTTCATCACCATAGCGTTTTTGTTTCCTGTATCTTTACGTCATATTGTGGGAATGCGATCAACAATATTAATCATCATGTTGCTGAAGTATAACTTGACCCGCTCTTTCTGTGTAATACCAAAGTTTTGGTGGAAAGTAACACAAAGTACATTTACTCAAGTAATGTACCTTAGTAAGCCTACCTGAAATATTGACTTAAGTAGTTTCATGTTCACATTACAGGGACTCTTCTTCTGTCTGTCTACTAAAAACAATGTAACTACATATTTTAAATGTCTATGTTGAATTGAAGGAGTAAGTGTTTCTTTAGGTTTTGAGAAAATCTTGCTATTTCTTATGTTATATAAACGATTTTAAATGCCTATTGTATAATCTGGAAAATGCGTGGTCCAAAGCTAAAAACAGGACGTTTTTTCCTAATTTTAAAGTGTTAGGATTAGTTTATTTATTTTGTAATATCAAGATCTGTCTTTGTTTCCTGTTTTACTTTGAACGGTGTTCACCCCCTGTCTCATGTCTGCCTTTGCTTCCTGTCTGTGGTTTCCCTCCTGTCTGATAGTGTTCGCCTGTTGCCCCTGTGTTTCACCTCCCCTCTCCAGCTTTGTCTTGTCTTGTGATTACCCTTGTGCATTTAGGCCCAGGCTCCACGGGAACGCATACGGCAAAACGCATAGGATTAACGCAAACGCCAAAAAGCTTCCGTCCACACGCAATATACACCGGATTGTGTCAAGCTACACGAGACAGCTCCGTTTACATCCAACTGCTGGAAAAGCTGCAGTACATATGCCGAGCCTGTACGTGGCGCTGTAACTTCCTCCACAAAAGCCGCAACTTCCTCCACAAAAGCAGCGAAGAAGAATGGTTGTCATGGCTGCACTTCTGTTTATTCTCAGCGGTGGGGGCCGAGGGAACCGCCGGGCAGAGTTTTTCGCCGGTCAACGTGTGTTAAAGTTTAAATCTTCATGCTTCCTCATGCAGCAGCTGATCCAGTAAGTAAACCCGACAGTACAAATAAACATATTTATAACTAGTTTAGGTAGTTTGAGAGGTAATTAAAATAGCTAAGGGTGATGATCTGACTTGAAGTGTGTGTTTTGCTCCCGCTGCATCACAGCGGGAGGAGCTGCATGTCTCGGTCCTGTCAGATTAGACTTCACTCACGTTTATGTCCATATCGAGATAAAGATAAATAATCTGAATTCAGTGTGCAGTGTACTTTTGCGGGGGTGAGCAGCAGAGGCGGGGCTATTGCGTCGTCATTATCAGAAACGGATGACCGTATAGGCTACCACACGGCCCCGTTGAACCCCCCAGAGCGCTCCGTTCCCAGATCTATCCACCTTTGGACCCGTTGTCGTTTGCAGGGTCCGTTTCTACTGTTCCGTTACGGCGTCGTGTAGCTTAAAAGGCTATACGCAAGAGAAATATGCGGATACAACCCGTGTTTGTCCCCATGGAGCCTAGGCCTTAGTCTTGCTTGCCCTTGTGTCCCTTGCCAGTTCGTTGTCGTTTAATGGTGGTTTGGTTCCTGTTCCTGGTGTTCTGGATTTCCCTGTTCTGCCCTCCTCTGAGGCCTGTACTACGTAGCTGGATTTTTGCTTAGCGAGCTAACTTCAGGGTAAACTCTGGGTTTCCGGTCCTACGACGCTGGTTCTCTTCTTAGCGGGCTAGATCTCCATGGTAACTTATGCTGAATGGCTAACCTGCTCCGGAGCAGGTTTGGTTCCAGGATAAGAGATCAACTCAGTGAAAGCACCGCCTGCTGAGCAATCAGAGCTCAGTGTGCTGAGTTTAAAGCTATCAAGTCATATTACAGGATAGAGGAAATACAGGAAAACTGCCGTTGCAGGAAAGACGGCCGGCAAAAATCAACTGACTGTGTAAACGTGAAAAATTAATAGAATATCCCCTCCCATCTTCAGAGCAATCTGACTAATATAACATTAGCGTTAAGAAAGCTTACTTAAATATCTGCCACAACATAAGTAACCGGATCAGAGTAACATTAAGTACAGTCCGCGGCACTGTGAGTGCAGACGTCGATGTGTCCCATTATCATTCATAACATATCACATCATAATTTATCATATATTTCCTTATCTGAGTCAGCTTATTGAGCCGTATCTGGTCGTGCAACACTCAGTGTCACATACTGTATGCAGAAGTATTATTTGAAGCAACACAACCTGTTAAGCCCCAACGCCCCCGCCGGCGGGTCCTTTTTTTTTTTCACGACACTTCTTAATATTTTAAATATATCTTTTCAAAAACTATGAATGTGTTATACCATTCTAACGGGAAAAAACTCAGCTAACTGATGATACGAGCCATTTTTACCGAAACAAAACACAAGTCTCACAAGAAGCGTTAGCATTAGCCCTTAGAGAAAACGGGCTAATGCTACTTCAGGAGCTAACTAGCAAAAACGATTTTTAATAATTATATGTTCTGCACAAACTACATATCATCTGAAAGCTGATACTCCACTGATTATTTTGATATAAGTATCATCACTGGATGACAAGAACTCACTGAGCTAGCAGCCAGAACATAGCAAATAAACAACATCCGTTTTCAAATCCATGACAATAATTAGGTCTTACCTTGATTCTTTTGTGATCAAAAGTTGTGTTCAACGGAATAAAAACGCTGCTCAAGGTTAATCCAATGTCTCTTAGTCACTTTAGAATTGTTCCTGATAATCCATCATTACATTCATGGCAGCAGAGTAGGTATAACGTTTTTCAGTCCGGGTCTAATGCAGTCTCCCACGAGGTTTACGCAAACCTCTTACTCCTCCACGTAAGTGTGTAGCGGGACTTACTAACTGCCACTCGATTCTATTGGCTCTAACGGTTCAGAAAAGGTGTCAATCACCCATATCGACCAATGGGTTCCAAAGATAGGATCTTGCGTAGTATAAACAACACCCGCTCCGGCTCCATTACGTATTACGCAGCAAGACCGCAGCAGGACAACACCACGAGAACAGCACAACACACACACTTACACACACAGTTTGCTCATTTCTTTTACATGTGCTCACAAATGAGTATGAGTCCGGAGCTGCAGCAGAAAGCCCTGACACACACTACCACACACACACACACATTTAAAAAATATATTTTAATAAAAAAAAATATATATATTTTTTTTTATTAAATATATATATATTTTTTTATAAATATTTTTTTTTTTTTTTGGGATGGAATGAATACCTATAGTGATAATTCAATGTAGTACAATGATTTTTATAGTCTGGTACCTGAAAAAGCTCAAATGGCACTGATGGAACCAGATGTACCCAAATGTGCCCAAAGCTTATTCCGCCTGGACTTTTTTTGCTAAACCTCTCTAAAAAGGTCAAATTTCACTTGTTTTGCATCAATCTTGATACAGGGTACTTATTATATGTTATACTTTGGATTCCTAAAGCTTTTAGTCTACCATCCCATCATTCAAGGGTGGCTTTCACTATAAGTAATGGGTTTTTTTTAGGCGGAGGTAAGAATTTACCTTTTTTTTGCTATGTTCCTTCTGAATTTACTCTGACTGAGAAAAATCTATATTGATTCTGACACTTCTACATCCAACTCACAGATGTAACCTAGCTTTGATAAAAGAAATTATTAATATAACCCTTTTAGAAGTGAAGTTGTAGTCATTTGTTTTGGGCATGTCATTTTCGAGCCTGAAACCTGAAAAACAGGCTTGGGGCTTAACAGGTTAAGTTGACGAAACACTCGAGTCAAATGTAATTAAAGTCAGATCCACTCACGTCGGGCAGTGATATCATAAATCTGTTAATGTACGCATTCAAACGCTTTTTCTTTTACCAGCTGTATTCACCTTGCAGGTGCAGCTATGTGGCTTTTATCCTGGATAAAGTGTTTAAGTCATGGATGTTTAAAGTTTAACTTCTTCATATTTGTCTAATATTATAGTTTACTTTTCATTCAGGAAGTATGACGCTGCGCTGTCAGTACGCTTGTCCATGTTTGTGATTGGTCAAATGTTGCTAGCCCCTTTCATGTGAACGCGCACTCAGCCGGACGGAGAAACCCTGGCTTGAGTTACCGAGTTGATAACCAGCATCGTAGGACAGTTTAGCGAGAGCGCGTTTGTTTTGGATTAGGTAGGCCGGGTAACTCAAACATATCCAGGGTATGTTGAACCGGCTTCGTAGTACAGGCCTCTGGTCCTGGTTTGTTTCTTTCTTTCTTTCTCTTTTGTTCCCCCTTGCCTGCTCCTGTTGTTTTTTTGTATTGCAACAGCTTTTTATTTTATTAAAAGCTCGCTTTAATTTACATCCCCTTACCTGCCTTCTTATTTATACTGCTTTTGGGTCTGCAACCTGGCCAAACCTGACAGTAAGAATATAATGAATTACTGTAAATGTACCTACCCATAAATATATACAGGTGTTTAAATGAGGATAACAACAATAAAATATAACACAATGGGGCAGTATTACTAGTAAGTAAGTAAAACACTGACAGTAATAATACTGATAATACTTTTACAGATTGAGGATTTTGAATGCAGGATCTTTACTTGTAGTAGTAAGTTTACTAAAAAGTCCTTACGACACTGTTTTTAAACTAAAACATATTATTTTGTTGAAAACAAGGCCCATACCACCAAACATCCAACTCTACATCATCCGGCTGAAGCTATTTGAATCATGAAGAAAACAACAGACACCCTCTGGAAGACCATGTGTCTGCTACTGGGCATTGGTTTAATCTGCTGCCTGAGTTTGCCATATTTCATGCTGGTGTGTATCTTTACTCATTCATTAATTCATTCATTCATTGACCTCACATATCAAATGTCAGTTTAATCATTGTCCGAACCCTAACCCTAACCCATGTACCAGCATCATCTATCTTATATTCAATTGATTATTAGACGTTTTCTTACCAATATCCCTATAATGTGTTCTCTCTAAACTTCTTTTAGAGCAATGCTGACCAGGACATCTTCAGCGTGGCCACTATCAACAGACTTGGGCGGGATGGCAATGTGGGGGAGGGAACAGGCAGGCCTGAAGGTGAGGAGAGAGCAAAGAGATAATGATAGAAGTTAAGCTTGGAAAAAAAAACTGGGGTCGTGATGGAGCAGCAGAACATAACATAGAAAAATAGATGCGGCGTAAAGATTTTATTGGTGATCTCAGCGAGTGTCACACTCACTCTTCCTCACATAGCCTTTAAACAGTGGAGCACATTTGGTAAAATGAATGTAGAGTAGTGAATAAAGGATGATTATGCCTCATTCTTTTTAATTGTAGAGGATGAACGGAGACATTGAGGACATGTGATTTAGCCACAGTAGCCGGAAAAAGTACATTCATATTTGAGCAATTCATAATAAGGGTGCAGGATGTCAAATGGAGGGCGACAATAAGATAAAACGGGTTCAGAATGATCTTTTTCCTCCTGGCTTATGACTGCTCCATATATCTCTTAATTAGGGATGCTCCGATCGCCAATTTTGGGGCCGATCACCGATCGCCGGAATCAGTATCGGCCGATACCGATCGCCGATCCGATCGAGTGGGCGGGGCCTAAATGGAAGATTTAAACATCACTTTAAATCTTCCATTTAAAGTGATGTTTAAAACTCAGTTAATGGGGCTCATTCACTGGAGCTTCCACAAACAACAATCAACTTAATTATTACATTCAAATTATGTATATTATTCAAGTTTACATTCACTTTGGATAATACCACGGGAGAAATGAGCGGAAGCGCTCTCTTTTCCTCTCTCTCCCTCTCTCTTCCCCTCTCTCTCCCCCTCTCTCCCTCTCCTGACAGCCCGTCAGTATCGTCTCATGCAGCTCGCTGATCCAGTAATGTGTGAGGCCGACAGTGAAGAATAAACATATTTATAACTAGTTTAGCTTGTTCCAGAGGTAGATAAAATAGCTAATGGCGCGTTTCCACTACATCGCGGAGCACGGTTTAAGAGGGCTGTGACGTCAGCGGCCCGTTTTTGGTTGCGTTTCCACTTGGCCTAGTACCGGCCGGCGGGTTCTAATTCACAGTTTTTCTGGCCTCATAAAATCGTGGGTCTAGGGCCAGAGACAACGAGGCTGAGTCGGACTGAGTATGCTAAACGAGAGAGAGTATCGCTGGCAAGGGGGCTACAACTACAACAAGATGGACATATTTGACCGTGATGTAATTGTAATACACGTTTCAAAATGATGCCGAAGTAACAACATACTGATACCGGTTAGTAAAAACCATGAATTAGTGCTTTGACAAGTCTGCAGACAGACGGCAGGCGAAAAACCTTTTAAAATGCGTGTTTTCTAAATGGAGATTGGCTAAGCTAACGCAGTATTTGCTCCACACTCACAACAACGGCCTATACAGACATAAATAAAGCAGCGACTGTATTTGCCATGACACAGGCAGTCTGTGGTTTGTACTTGTTTAACTTTTGTCTAGTTTCTGAACATATATGAGGAGCTGTGAGCTGTGAGCTCTGAGTGCTAACAGCTAACGGCTGTGTTGTTTTTCTGGGGTTCTCATTGAAGATGACGTCACGGCTCCGCCTACACTGCGTTACTATAGATACTACCCCAGTTCCTAAACTGTAATGGAAATGCGCCATAAAGTGAGCCAGTCCTAACGAGGCCCAGCCATACCGAGCGAGGCCGAGCGAGGCCGTGTAGTGGAAACGCGCCATAAGTGTGTTAGGTCTAACTCTTGTGTGTTTCGCTCCGCTCACCGGTCCGTCACAGCGGGTGGAGCTGCAGGATTTCTGCTTCACACACACGTTGCATACCGCTATTTTACTGTCTTTTTCGTACACCTTAAAATAATGCCAGACCGGTGAAGCCATTTTGGCGAGCTTGTTTTGCCGCGTACAGAGAAAAGTGTCATGTATTTTACGTCATGCGATCGGCCCTCGCGATCGGCATGTTTAGAGAGCACCGATCGATCGGTAGAGAGTGAGTATCGGCAGATCTCGATCGGTGACCGATCGATCGGAGCATCCCTAGTGTGTGTGTGTGTGTGTGTGTGTGTGTGTGTGTGTGTGTGTGTGTGTG
>CALSBW010022808.1:0-13265 GCA_943590975.1 Lindbergichthys nudifrons | reverse complement strand
CCAAACAGATCATGCATTTTAGCCATGCCTCATTTTGCTCAATTTGAAATGTTTTAGCTCTGTTTTTGCAAGGGCAGATTCTGTGAGAACAGCACCATCTACAGGCCTGGCATATGTACTACAGCGTCTCCAGCGCTTTCGAACGGCAATGGCCGTGGCTGTCTCCTCCTGATTGGTGGAGTTGGCCCAATAGCCGTAGCGCCACTGTCCTGACGTCAGGACAGTGTTCAAATCTGAATCAGTTTTTATCAGATCCGTTGCAGCCCCTTTTTTAGAGATTTGGGTATGGAGGAAAATAGAGAGGGTTGTGTTTTCTGACACTTGGTGGGTTCCCTGGAACACCGGGGACACATATTCATGTATAAAAGACGTACAAAAACAACACAATCTTCATTTATCTTAGCTCTAAATTCTATAGATGCTGACCTTAAAAGCTGATCTTATACCAATCTTGTACACAATCTTTCCGGCTTAGAACATCACACAAAAATATACTTTTCGGCTTAAGAACTCCACACAATACACTTTATTAAACCAGACTACGCCGGTTTAACACATCAAACATATAGACTAACATGAATGGACCCAGTCCAGTGCAAAACAGAACACATATAGTGCCTTCCCAAAGGTCTTAATACTATATAATATTCACATTAATCGGGCGGCGCTGAAGAAACACTATAAACAAAACCGCACCACTCGCAATCACCTATCACACCACAGATCAATCTACAAATCACTACCAACACTTGCACCTAATGTAGACAGGTAACTGTCTCACCTTTCGTTTAGGCCCAGCCAAAAACTCCTTTGTCTGCAGCCTGGTGTGATGCTAGTTAAGCTGCAGCCTTCTCCTCTCCCAGCTCTCTCCAATCTCAGAGTCCCTTCGTAGTTGCCAAATGTTAGTTATTCTTGAACCCCGAGAGCAGGAGAGACTGAAAAGAGTCAAGGCAAGCTTATAAAAGTTAACAGCATTTAATTACACAAAAGATGCGGTGGTGTACAAATGAAATGTGCGCGTTGGTGGCTCCCCCCTGCCAGCTGTTTGGTCCCGTCCGCGCTGGGTCAGCTGGGGGCAAGGAAAGAGACAGATCCTTCTTGTGGCTCCCGGGTAACAACTGTAGTCTTCCTATTGGCCGGCGTCGATGGGGGCGTGTCCAATGCAAATCCTGTCGGTTTCTGCTGCTGAATTACATCACTCTGATGTCTGTGGTGATTTAAACATTCCCTAATAAACCTCATTCCAGCGTGAATAAATAAGTGTTAAACCCAGGGTGTTTAGTGTACAACATCACGTTATTTCACCTTCAATTCACGGTTTCAAAACGTAGCATTTCGCCACGTGCTAATGCTAACCGGAAATGACAAAATTCACCAGCGGAAAACCGGAAGTCACGTGTGAATCTCCGGTTTTTAGAATAAAACAGATTTAAATTAAATACAGTGTATTTCATTCAAATTACGCCATATCAACATTGATTTTAATTTCTAACAAGGGCGGAGCCTGTGTGAGATGAAACGGGGGGTTACGTATTGTAACCCTAGTTCTATAAGCACAGGCGGAGCCCTCTACCTAGTAGGGATGGGTATTGTTAAGGTTTTAACGGTACTACTACTTTTATCGATACCGCTTATCGGTCCGGTCTTTTAACGGTACTTTTATCGGTTCTTTTGGAGAGAAAAATTAGGTAAACTAACTATATGTTGTATGTCAGGGACTACGGATGGAAATTAGCTCAAAGCTAAAATCCGGCATATTTACACTTGAAGCATTATTTGTCTAAAGTGTTCATTAATGTGCATTGTCCCTATTCAAATAAACGATTAAATGAAAAATGAAAATAAACAAATTGTGAACAAAACTAACATTGCTTTTTATTTAAATTAAATACATAATATTTCACATCAAAAGAAACAACAACGTTTTAAAAAATGGTATTAAATAATCTGATGACAGAACTGTGAACAGAATAGCTGAAACTTTAACAAAATAAATAACTCATAATAAATCATTAACCCATGTTTGTATCATTGAGTTAGCTCCGTGTGTTGCTGCTAGCATACATAATACCTGACGTGGAAACGTTACTCGTGGATGGGGCTACAGAGCTACTAGAAAGACAGTAGAAAACTGTGCATTTCTCCGTCTGAATGTGGTGCACTTTTGCAAGATGTTTAGACAAATTGCTTAGTTCTCTCCGCCATCTCCTGTGTGTTGCTGCATGTAGCAGCTGCGTGTGTGTAAACTGCCCCGCCCCCTCGCACACAGACAGGGGAGAGAGATCTCTTGTCTGGATTGGAGAGATCGAAAATACTAAAAATGACACATTTTGCAGTCTTTTTGCATGTTAGAAACGGAGTTGGCGACACTAAAACTGCAATATAATGTTTGTGTAGCAATAATACACATGACATATTTTTTACATGTCTCCAGTACCGATAAAAAGACCGATAACGTCGGAGCTTAACGGTACCACGGTCTTTAATAATTCAGCCCCGGGGCCCGTTTAATATCGGGGCTCGGTACCCATCTCTACTACCTAGGGGCCCTGTTCCCTATGCCGCTCGCTGAAGAGGGTGTAGGATGACAGTCAGGAGGTGTAGCTGCCTTATATACTGTGAGCCTGCACGCGCATTCAGGTAGGCTCGCCCTGATTGGCCGGCTACGTTTATAAAACTTCAGTGTGTGAACGCTCGCGTATCATTGATGAGAGTAGTACCCATATAGTCCAGTAGAGGGCTCCGCCTGTGCTTATAGAACTAGGGTTACAATACGTAACCCCCCGTTTGTTTTAGCCGTAAATCGATTCCTGGTTACACTGAACAAAAGTTGTTGTGAATATTTGTTGTAGCATTTGATGATTTAAGGCAATATAGGAATATTAAATGTTCTATTTTTTATTTATTAAATTCAGCTTATTATAGCATCATTATTTGACTAAATATTCCTAACATAAACAATGTGGTACTCCGTAGTACTCTTTGCTTTTTGCGTTTACATGAAGCCATTTGAGAAATCTGCAATGCTGTAAGCTACTATGTAAATGTATTTTGGCATACACAATATAATGTTAATTTGTATCCAACAAAGCATATCATCATCAAACACAGTGTAGTACTACAGCGGGACAAACAATACAGCATATGGATCGTAAGCTTTGCAGGCATCTTTAATTCACTGCTGCAGATGGTGGCTACTGATGGATTTAAGAGTTTTTTTCTTCCAGGTTTAGCTTCAGGAAGTGGAGGTGAAAGTATTAAAGATGCTACAGTAATTAAACATTTGTGCAGCAAAATCATCTTCTATTTCTTGCGTTAGTATCCACATTCAGGCACTTCAATACCTGTGTGTGATTCTGTTTTCCAGTAATTTAATTGTAATACTTAATTCCATTAAGTCAAACATATGTACACAAAGAAAGAATTACTCATATCCAAAGTCAACTTTAATGTCAATCTTTCAGTTTGTGTGTACAGACAGAGAGATCCAAATAACGTTTCCAACAATCCCGAATACAAAAATACACTTATACAAATATACAAATATGTATACAAATATGTATATCCTATACACAATCAACAGACACATTTACACATTTACACACATTAAGATAAAAACACAACAATTAATATATACAAAATAACAGTCAGTCACTTCAATATCTTTGGGGATGTACATTAGTGCAAGATTGTCCATAGCAGCGTACAAAAGTGTCTGGTGCTAGAATTGAGTGTCTGAGTGTGTGGGATAGTCCAGTGGGGGGCAGGGAGGAGAAGGATATCCACAGCGCTTGCATTTTGCCCAGTAATAATCCCCAGACTTGCTCTAGTAAGAACATGCTAGTGGAGCCTCACACTAATTGCGACGCATAAGTGCTTTTTTTGTTCACGAAACTGTGTCTAAGGGCTTCTTAAAATGTTATAAACTATGAATGTGTCATACTCACTTAACGGGAAGAAACTGAACTAACTGACGATATGAACCATTTTTACCAAAACAAAACACAAGTCTCACAAGAATCGTGAGACTTAGCACAGAACTCTAGGTATAAATCGATCGATATACTTATCGGATCTGCACAAACAAGCTTTGCTAGCAAGCTGAGATTCCACAGATTCTAGAAATATAAGTATCATCACTGAGCGATCAGAACTCGCGACAGGGGAAGCAAAACCAGACAACACACGACGTAGCTTTAGGTAGCAAAAAACTGAGATATGCTCACCTTTTGCTTTTATTCTGATCAAAAGTTGTGTTCAATGGTATTAAAACGAGAAAAACGTGGCTGAAGGTCAATCCATAGGTTAATCCAATGTGTCTGTCACTTTGAAAAAATTATTGATAAACCATAATTCAATTTTTAGGTCAAAAACTGAAGTTTTCATATTAGCTGCTAATGATAGCTTCCAGAGTGTACAACACTCTGGCTACGCGTCACTCACACTCCTTATTTGGTAACGTGTAGCTGTGTCCCAATTCAGCAGCCACATCCTCCTGAGGATGCATTCGTAGACCGCATACGTCACTTCCGCCAAACGAAGGCTGTCCCAATAAAAAAAAAAAAAAGACAAGACTCCTCCAAATGCGGCCCACAAATGCGGCCTTCATTTCCCAGATTTGGAGGATACATCTGATGTATCCTCCGCGGTCTAGCATATCCCAGGATGCAATGGGCGACGGTGACACATTTTTTTTTTTTTAAAGAAAATGGCTTCCAACGTACCGGCAACGGCTGAAGCTTCGGCAGGAGCTGGATTTGTTTTTAAATGTAAGTATAGGGTTTCAACTCACCCAAATAGTAAACGACATGAAACAGTAAACCGATTTAACTTTTTTATTTAAAGATACGGGCGATTGGAGATGTCTTCTTTATATTACATACATAAAATAATATGAAGTGAAAATATTTTGACATGTTGTAAACCCTGTTTGGTTTTCATATTATTGGGATTCATTATAAAGCTAATTTATTTATTTAACTGCTTTTGTTATGCAAATCTTAATGCAACAATTTGTTTTGATAGGGAGCAAGGAGCAGACTGCTCAATTTATAAAAATGCGTGGGGAGAATGAATCCCTCTTCACCGGGGCCAAATTCTCTGTGAGCATCGCTTGGAGGTAAGGCACAATATCCAGTTTGTATCGTTATTTTATTAATCATCCCTCCATTCTAATTAGACAACTACTATTGCCTTATTTCTTAGTTTTATTTGTGTAGGGATGTCTCCATGCCTCCATTAAAAAAAAAAGATTTCTTCCTAAGTGTGTGTATCCTTGTGATATTGTTATTGTTTTATTCATAATACTAGATTTTTTACTATTCTCTCTGTGATTAGGACGGTTTTGGAAGATATGGGCCTGCAGGGGAGTGTAAGATATAAAGTATGTGAGTTTTACAAGTTAATAAACACATTTGCTGACATTTGTTTATCTGCTGGTGTTTTTTTTTGTACTGCCATGATTGTTTTACTCTGCTTTTAGGATTGCAAATACCCAGGGTCAGGAGAGGGAGTCGGTGGGAAACCCACTGCTGCAACTTGGCCATGGTTTGTCCCTCCATCTGCCCGCCTGTCCTAATATCCTCTATTCCAGAGGACATGCTACAGCCAAGTTCAGCAGTGGGGGACCAAGAGGAGGACGAGGATCAGGTTGAGGCAGGGCCATCACGGCCTAAAAGAAAAAGAAAAGATGGGCTAATGGACCTCATCAGAGAGGACATGAAGCTGCAGAGGGAGTCAGAGGAGAGCAGGGAGAACCTTAATAGGCTTTTTTTATCTCCTAGAAAGATTAGCAGATAAATAAATAAAAATAAGTAATGAGCAATATGATACTTATGATTTATTTTATGGAACAACATACAAATAAAACAACATACAAATACAACTTATTTAAACTATATACACATTCAGGCTGAGCAGGGAGTCCCAGGTGGTGTTGCTGGACCTGGATGGGCTGCCACAATTAGGACCCTGGTGTCCTCTGATGGTGGGTGGGGCTTCATTTGGGGTGGTCTCCAGAGTGTTGGGGATGCTTCTCTCCACTATACATCGGATTGTCCATTAGGGCTAGGGTTCGCAGGGCGGACGCAATTGACGGCTGCCATGTCACTAAGATGTTTTCAGCAGCAGATAAGAACAAAAGATGTATATAAATATTGCACAAGGTTATTTTATCACAGCTCTGTTTTACATACCTTTACACATAATCGTGGTCACCAGGAACCTCCTGTCACCTCCGCAGACAGTTGGTCCCGCCAAGGAGCACCACTGACTGCCTCCAACACATTCTCCCCTTCATCCTCCGCTACATCCTCCACAATGTCCTCTCCTGGGGCCATGATGTCACCGGCCCCAATGCAGATGATGTGGAGGATGGCACATGCTGTTATGACCTGAAAGTTTAAAATTGGCAGAAATATATAAATATATATATATATGTTTAACTCCTAACAAAAAATAACTCAAATCTACTCTTCAGTATTATTAAAATGTCCTAATGAGTGATTACTTACTTGAGGAACAAAGGTGTGGTGCACCTCCAGCGCTTGCAGGAAGATGCTCCTGAATCGTGTCATCATCATCCCGAAGGCACGCTCGATGATGGAGCGTGCCTGGGAGTGATGGCTGTTGAAGCGCTGGGGTCCCACACCTTGCAGCGGCCGTTTGTAGGGAGTGATGAGGGGGAGTGGATGTTGGAGGCAGGGGTACTCCCCGTCTGCGAGGATATAGTGCCCTGGAGGAGGGTAGAAAGCCGCCGATAGAGTGGGCTGTGGCGGAGCACTCTAGAATCGTGGGCTGGCCTGGGTTAGTCCACATATATATATATATATGTGTGTATATATCAATAAATATATATAGGTCTATATATATATACACTCAAGCTGTACTCAACCTGAAATTACATTTGTATCAGTATTATATGCTAATAACATTACTGTTAGCTAAAAATACAGTACATACATATATTCTGTGTTTGTGTATACATATATCTCTATAGACATGTTTATATACATACACAAGCTATAATCAACCAGATAAATAACATGTAACATGTATTATAGGCTAATATTAACATTACTGTTAGCTAAAAATACAGTACATTTTTATTTTTTATTTAGCCTTTATTTATACAGGTGTAAAATCTCATTGAGACACAAGGTCTCATTTTCAAGAGAGACCTGTCAGTGGTAACACTACCACACAAAGTTACAGACAGACAGGACACTAAACACAGAGGCAACACTAAAATACAACATCGTAAAAAAAGTAGTCATTGAAATCCATATAAAGTAGTCAGATATAGCAGGTGCAAACACCCACAGGTGATTTCTCCAGCTTTTTTAAAATTAGTTTAAAAGCCGTGATGGGTATCAAACTGGTCAGCTTAAGTTCCTGCTGAAGTGTGTTCCAGGTCGAGGGGGCAGAGTATGATATTGACGACCCACAGTGGCTGAGCTCCACCAGTCACCAGCTAATCCCCACCCTGTCCAATTTTTCGACAGCTACTGAGTTCTCCATCACTGAGCTCATCCGTAAATCCAAACCTACTACATGTCAGCTTGACCCACTCCCCACTGCCCTCGTTAAAGCCTGTGTGCCCTCTACTTGCCCCTTGATCACAAGAATCATTAACTCGTCCCTCGCAACTGGAACTGTACCGTCAAACCTCAAAACTGCTGCAATAACACCAACACTCAAAAAACCTGGAGCTGACCGAGATGACCTGAATATCTACAGGCCCATCTCTAACCTCTCCTTCATCTCAAAAACCCTTGAAAGAGTGGTTGCCAACTTCAACAACACCTGGACAAAAACAACCTTCATGAACCCTTCCAATCGGGTTTCCGCTCAAAGCACAGCACCGAAACAGCGCTGGTAAAAATCACCAACGACCTCCTCCGTGCAGCTGACTCTGGACTGCTTACCATCCTAATCCTCCTTGACCTCACAGCTGCCTTTGACACCATCTCGCACCCACTGCTTATCAAACGTTTGGCAGACATTGGGATCACTGGTACTGCACTCTCATGGTTTTCATCCTACCTCACAGACAGAAAACAATATGTCCGTCTCAGCACCCACCGGTCAAGCTGCTCCACTGTCTCACATGGTGTTCCTCAGGGGTCAGTATTGGGTCCACTCCTGTTTATTATCTACCTACTCCCCCTTGGCACTATCCTCCGTCATCATAATGTCCATTTCCACTGTTACGCCGATGATACACAGGTCTACATTTCCAGCAAACCCAACACTGCCCTCCCCCCAACCTCTCTCACCAACTGCCTCCAGGACATCAGGAACTGGATGAGCAGGAACTTCCTAAAACTCAACGGCAGCAAAACCGAAGCCCTGCTGGTTGGCACCAAAACCACCCTCTCCAAAACCACATCCTCCCCTGCCTCCAACCTCATCATTGATGGCTACCCCATCCCCTTCTCTGGCCAAGTTAAGAGCCTTGGTGTCATCCTGGACAGCTCCCTCTCATTTTCACCTCACATAAATAACATCACCCGGACTGCCTTCTTCCACATACGCAACATCTCCAGACTCCGCCCATCCCTTTCTCAATCAAACACTGAAATCCTGGTCAATGCATTTGTCACGTCCCGCATCGACTACTGTAACGCCATCCTCTCAGGCATACCCACCAAGCTCATCAACAAACTACAAATCATACAGAACTCTGCAGCCCGGATCATCACCGGCACCAAGGCCTCAGAACACATCACCCCAATCCTCATCCAACTCCACTGGCTCCCCGTTCAATCCTGCATCAACTTCAAAAACCTACTGCTCACTTACAAAGCCCTGCATAACCTGGCCCCCCCTATCTGGCTGACCTTCTTCAGGAGTACACCCCCTCTCGCTCCCTCCGCTCCTCCTCTGCTGGTCTGCTAACCGTCCCCACCCCACGCCTCGTCACCATGGGTGCTCGGGCTTTTAGCTGCACTGCTCCCAGACTCTGGAACCCCCTCCCCCCGCACATCCGACAGTCAGACACAATCACCATATTCAAATCCCAATTAAAAACCCACCTGTTCAAATCTGCCTACTCACTGTAGTGCTCCCCATTATATGTTTCAATTGTGTCCACTTGATTGTCTCCTCCATGGTTTCCTGTTTGTGTTTTTATCATGTTTTGTTGATTGAAACATATTGAAACATATTGAACAACACAAAAAAAAGAACTATCTCTGACTCCATATTGAACTGTTTTCAAACAGTTTTCAAACAGTTTGAAAATATTTTGCCTAATGTCAGAAATTATTACCGGCACTTGTGACTGCAGCTGGTTGCTAGGCGACGGGGGCGGCAAAAGGTAGGGGCAGTAACTGCCGGTGACGTACCAGGAAATGCTCCGTAGACCGTCTCATTTCGCAGTCTGCGGAGGACTGAGTAAGCTGGGTCCTCAGGAGGACGCAGCCTCTGAATTGGGACACAGCTTGCAAAATCGACCAAGGGGGGCCAGAGATATGGAAAATCCACCCAAATGACCCCAGAAGTATATTTTTTGTGCTAAATCTCTCTAAAAAGGTCAAATTTCACTTGTTTTGCATCAATCTTGATATAGGGTACTTATTATATGTTATAGTTTGGATTCCTAAAGTTTTTAGTCTACTAACCCATCATCCAAGGGTGGTTTTCACTATAAGTAATGTTTTTTTTTGGACGGACACAATAATTTACATTTTTTTACTATGTTCAATCTGAATTTACTTTAAAATAAAACAAATCTATATTGATTCTGACTCTTCTACATCCAACTCACAGGTTTATCATTGCTTTGAGAATAAAGATTATTAATTTACCCCTTTTAGAAAGTAAGATATGGTAATTTGTTCTGGGAATGCCATTTTCGAGCCTGTGACCTGGAAAACAGGCTCAGGGGTTAACAGGTTAACACAATTATTCATTCAAATCTTTTTCCAATTTTGTAATTCATTTAATCATATGCAGTGATTAACAACCATCCCACTCGCAGACCTTTGAGAATATAGGAAAATAAATTGTGAGTACATATTGGCATTCAAGGAAGGAAATAGGTGAGAAAAAACAGATGAACGGAGTGTGTTACAAAATTAGGGATTTAATGCAAAGCATTCAAAGATATATAAAAATGTAAAGCTGATTTATATGAAAGCTGCAAATGTCTGCATATTTGGGGAGAGGAGAAGAGAAGGACAAGGAAGACAAAGTAATACATTGAGCCTCTAGTTTGCACCAGGCATCTCAGGCCATAATGGGAATTATGCTTATTCAATGCCCCGCAGTAGTTTAAAAACGTCCTTTGTCTTATAGAGTGGTGCAGGAATGAGTCCAAAAAAAACAGAAATAACTTTGCTTCTGGTTGTCGTTTGGAAGTCAACATTTATTGGGTGTGTTTTTGGATAGATTCCTAAAATAAGGTATATGGTTAACACAAGCTTAGGACATTTTTATATTTTGTTCTACAACATAACATTTGTCAATGAAAACACAAACTGCAGTCAGAAGATTCTATATATCATAAAAACAGCGGTTACTAACAAGTGACTAAATGAGACTACTAACGGACACAAGTCCGCCTTTGGCTTAACGTGGTGATACCAAGCGGCAAACTCTGGGGAAGAGCCGGGACGCCAATACGGAAGTGCCACAAACTGCAGTTCATATATTGGCCGATAGGCGCTGACTGCAGAAAGGAGCAATTTCCATAGACCCCCATGTTAAAATGCCCAATTTTACAGCCTAAAAAAACTTGTTTCTACCCATGGATGCAATAAATATTATTATAGATATAGTTAGATTCCACCTTCATGATTATGAATCTGTGAGTGAATTGTTTTCTAACGTGACTCTTTTATTTATATTAGGTCTTAAAGTTTTTGCATAAATTAGGGCGTGGTCACATTGAGTGACAGCTCTGTCAAGTCACTGCTGCTGTCAGCTTCTTGTCTCTCTGCTAGCTGCCTGCTCCGTGAAGCTACAGGGACTCTGCCTGCTCAGTTCATCCAGGGAACACAACTTGACCCCGGCCGTGTTTGTTTGTTCTTCATGCTTATATATCGGACTATTGTGACTCGCTCTGCGGTTAAAACAGACGGTGCATGAATGCGGTTTTGCGGCAAGTGAAATTCGAGTACTTTATTTATGTGTTTATGATTTTAATCAGCTACGTAATGAATGTGTTAGCGTGTAAGCGAGTGGTAGCTACATCGGTGCTAACGATGCTAATCGTAGCCTCCAAGTTAAAACCATAGACCGTATATATAAAGGTTAAAACGAAATAGACAAGTGTTAAGCGTTATACTGTAGAACAAACGACTTCTGTTTGAGGTTGATAAAATAAGGTCATCCTTGTAACTTAGAGAGATATTTTATTATGTAGGTAGGAACTTTATGCATCGCTAAGGTTAATTTAAATTGGCTATGCTCGAGTATGTAGACAAGCTAATGTTGAAGTAGTGTATGTGAAATCAACCTCACAATAAGATGTGTGTATATTACAATTATTAATGTCATATTTCAAGATGATTACTTCGATATTACAATATGGTTGGTTGAGCTGGAGTTCATTATTGAGCTTACACGTTAACGTCACAGTCATCTGAAGAACGAACCCAAACCTTGTTGTTTTTATTAATTGCATTACCAAATTGGTATCAAATAAACAGTAAGTATTGGTAACACAACTTCCAAAGTTACAGTAAAATAAAAAGGACCCTGACTCGGACAATACACAATCCAACATATTCAACAGAGGAGAATAAGTTATATTGTTTGTACACATGGTACTTTACATATATATCTGTTTGTTTAAAGTGTCCAGGTGATGCAGACAGGCTGGACCAGAGAGTGAGAGACAGCACTGGACTCCTCACAGCAGTGAACTTCAGCACAGGTACAAATACTATTTGTTCATACTGTACAAAGAATCAAGAAAGATATTGGTTTAAATAAATGTAGTATTGACTTTAATACACTGATATACATTCCATTAAACAATACTAAATACTAGATCACCTACACATCAGTTAAGTTGAGGGTTTTTTCCATGCAAAAGGTTACATTTAGATGTTAACAAGCAAAATGACTTGTCAGCTTTCTAATTGAATGTATTGAAAGCAAAGCTATTTAACACATAGTGAGAACTGCTACTATTTATCTCTCAATATTGTCTGTAAAAAACGTGGTAAAAGTGATTCTTTCAGTGAGACAACAGAGCAAGCTTCTACAGTTGCACTACGTTTTGATAACAGTTCAATATTATTTTGAAAATAAAATATATTTCAATGTTGATGAATTTCATACTGTTCATTCATAATCTGATTGTCTTTGTAGCTCACTGTTGAAATAAAAAAAAAACATACAAAATATAAAATAATTATATCTACAGCCCCTAAACACACAAGCACACCGCTTTCATAAATAACACAATAATAATATGTTTTATGTTTCCTGTAATTTTTGTTAGGAAAGGACATGCCTGAAAGACACGACTCAACATTTTGTCCTTCTCTGAGGGTCAAGAAGAACATCCAAGAGGAACATTAAAAGCTGATGTTATGAGATGTTAAGACCAGTACAGGACATTCACTAAGAAACTACTTTTATTGTGAAAACAAAGTCAGCTGATAGAATGCACCTATTTCCACATCTACACTCCATCAGCTGATTAATTCTATTTGCCTCACTTTATGAGCTTCACATCACTTGTGCCTTGTACCGCAGAGTTTGCAACGTCACAAATAAATGGGGCCAATCTTCAGTCAGATGTGAATGTGTAATCTAACATTTTTAGTAAGAATAATGGACAAAAGGAGTGCAAATACAAATTCAATTTATTGAAATGTGAACCAAAAATTAATCAAACGTGTTTTAAAGGGGACCTATCATGCACAATGCACTTTTGTACGTCTTTTATACATGAATATGTGTCCCCGGTGTTCCAGGGAACTCACCAAGTGTCAAAAAACACAACCCTCTCTATTTTCCTCCATACCCAAATCTCTAAAAAAGGGGCTGCAACGGATCTGATAAAAACTGATCCAGATTTGAACACTGTCCTGACGTCAGGACAGTGGCGCTATGGCTATTGGGCCAACTCCACCAATCAGGAGGAGACAGCCACGGCCATTGCCGTTCGAAAGCGCTGGAGACGCTGTAGTACATATGCCAGGCCAGTAGATGGTGCTGTTCTCACTGAATCTGCCCTTGCAAATCCAGAGCTAAAAAATGTCAAATTGAGCAAAATGAGGCATGGCTAAAATGCATGATCTGTTTGG
>CALSBW010022807.1:0-12850 GCA_943590975.1 Lindbergichthys nudifrons | reverse complement strand
GTGGAAACACTGCCGTCACCGACCAAGCCGACACCAACCTGTCCGTTTTCTGCGCAGCCGGCCACAGCTCCTGGAGGACGGGTAATCCCGCGGCTCCGACTGGATCAGTCGCGAAGCTACACGCAGCCAGCTGGATGCAGAGAAATCCTTAAATCAAAACGTTCCAACTGAACGCTGTAGGCTACAATAGTGTAGCCACGGTACTCTCGCGCAGCGAGAAGATGAAAGGAACAGATCCTCTGATGACACTGGCTGATATAGCCGGTGTCACGTGGGTCACAGGTGACTTTGTTGTTATTGGTACTCGTACTGCGCATGCGCACGATGGCAATATCCAGTGCTAAAAGCACCGCCTCTGGTGGTCAGTAGGGACGAAATAGAACTCAAATGTACTGTAAACTTAACTGTAAACACATACGAGTACAGAATGGATGCCAACCCGAAGGTGCTGTATATGACTTTCAGATTCACATAAATATAGCATACTGTATGTACGTATTGATATGTAAGACATCTGTATTCGTTGTAAATAGGGCTTCCATGATTTTTGTGTTGATAGCTGATCCGGCCCCGCATGTGAACCCCTTCTTTCATGTCTGACTGGCTAGTAATTAGCTTCCGAACCCACAGTGTCAGGAGCATCGCCAACTCTCTACTTCCTCATGCAGGTTAACACTATTGTTAGCATCGTTAGCAGCTCAGTTCTCGCAATTGTGCGACCCGTGTGCAGGCAATCCCATCCGGGAATCTGAATCATAGGTATACCCTGATAGCGTATATTGCAAATTAAGCCTTTATTACCATAGCACTTTCAAAATTCAGAGCCCAAATAATGTATACTGGATAGATAGAATGATGTTAAAATATTTAAAAACCTTCACCTGTATCACACCTGTGACAGCGTAGGCATGTCCTTGGACGATTCCATTTGTGTTGGCAGATGTGGCCTACAAGATAAAGATACATGTTATTATTGGAGTCAGAATAGTGCATAATACTTTATCACTTCATAAGTTAACAAAACAGAAGACCAACATTTGATATTGTTTTGAATCAAATATATTGTCAGTATTTACTGATTTAGCTAATGAGCGATAGTGTGAGTTTTGTGTAGGAGACGTTAGGTGAGGACGCTCGCACGGTCTGTTGCTGTTTCTCCCTCTGAGCCAATTTCAGTTCTCTCTGCACTCTAGCAACCTACTTTGCTACATAGTTATACTATTATTATTATTATTATTATTATTATTATCTACTTAGTAGTTTTTTCGCTTTGCAAACTACAATATTTTTTCCCCAGGAATATTTTTCTCATTTACCAACCACCCAAACCAAATGGGTTTGGGTGGTCGTGAACACAGCTGAGAGGATCATCGGTGCCTCACTCCTGGACCTCTACAACACACGCCTCACCCGCAAAGCACTCAGCATTGTTGGTGACCCCACCCATCCCTCCACCTGCCTCTTCACCCTCCTGCCTTCAGGGAGGAGGTTCCGCAGCCTGAGGTGGAATACTATCCGACTAAAGAAGAGTTTTTTCCACCAGGCTGTCAGGAGGCTGAACTCTTCTCAAGCTCAGCCCCCTGGTTCACTTCAGAGCTACAGAACATGAAGGCAGCTGGGCGTGTACTCGAGCGGCATTTGGACTCACTGTTCACAGATTATCGAGAACATCAAAATGCCTATTCAAAGTCACACAAAAAAACACGGTCACAATCTGTGAAACTCCAAGCAGCTTTTCTCCACCATTTATAATTTCCTCAAGCCACAAACTCTTTCACACACCAATACCACAGAAGAGCTGTGCAATAGCTCCATTACGTTCTTTAGGACCAAAGTCGACACCATTTACTCTCTTCTCTCCAGCTCCTGCGCTCTTTCTGACTCTACTGTCAACCCACAGCCTGGGATTCTCCAGCCTCTCTGCTGCTTCCTGGAGATCTCTCAGCAAGAGGTTGATGACATCATCTGCAGGATGAAACCTTCCACTTGCACCCATGACCCTCTACCCCAGGGTTCGAGTTATGTGGGAGCCAATGGGAGCTGAGCTCCCATAAGGAGGGGTCTGAGCTCCTATGAAAGCAGTGAAATCATACATATGTGGGGGTCGCTAATACATTACCAACAACCATTATTTTAATCACAAATAATGCATGTGTCAATGTAATGAGTATTATTTACGTTAACGAGGTAAATAGGCTAAAAGAAAAACATGTTTCCAAAAGAACTATGCATTGTATTCTCTCTTGAATGACAATATGCCTGCACTTCACCTCCAAGGTGCGCAATAAATGATTACGCAATATATGACTGTGAGCGTGCTGCGCAAGCCGAGATGATGTGATATGTGGTGTGCGTAGTTTAACCTTTTCATATTTAAGTTTGTAGCAAGTAGAGGGCTGCTGCTGCTGTTTGTGTGTGTCTTTGTGTGTGCGCACATGTTAGTTTTAAAGACCCCCATAAAGCTCAGATTATAACTCAAACCCTGCTCTGCCCACAGCCCTGGTAGAATCCAACATCCATGCTATAAGTCCCCTGATCACCCAGTCCCTCCAGGCTGGTCATGTTCCATCTGCTCTTAAAACTGCCGTCATTTGACCCCTTCTCAAAAAACCCTACCTAGACCCAGACGTCCTCTCCAACTACAGGCCCTTAGGATCAAAATGGCCGTTTTGAATCCCCTAAAACTTTAAATCGACCCAAAATGTATCAAAATACCCACCGGGAGTACAAATATGGCCACTTTCTGGTAAATTGCCATTTTTGATCCTGAAAATGACAGAAATGTATTCAGCATCCTCAATAACCGCTCAAATTGTCCAGATCGGCAAAGCCATTTTTTAAATATTGTCTGCCTATGCTAATTAATGCAACTCATGCCAATTGTGCAAATTGCACCGGCAGTTGATATGTGCTGGGGACCTGTACTATACGTTTCTATCATCAAATGTTGGGGTACTCAACATCTCCGGGTTCATAATAGGACTCTATGAGCTGGCAAATAGACTATGAGGCCGTTTCCATAAGTGAATAATAATGTGTTCATTGCCCCGCTCTAAAATGGTTTTGGTTCTTCCTTGGTACATGCCTCACCCTTCCAACAAGTTTCATGAAAAGTAGCCTGGTAGGTTTTCTTCACTCCTTCTTACAAACAGACAAACCTATGAACCAGCAAACCAAATAACAAAGATGACTTTGTTGTTGAAGGGAATGTGCAATTTAACTTGAGTGGCAGCCTCATCAACAATATTTACCGCTGTAATGTATCATTAGACTGCACCCATTCTGGCAAGCTATCTCTTATCTCAGGGGTTCCCAAAGTGGGGGTCGTGAGCTGAAAAGTCTGGGAACCCCTGTCTTATCTAATAAATAAAATGTCAATACATGATTGTAGCCTTGAGCTCTACCATGGAGTGAACAGCCTTTTGTCTAAACGATCATAAACAAAAAATAACATGGACTATCAAGGCAAAAGATTTAAAGTGCACCTGTCATGCTATTTTTAGGCAATAGCATAGGTCTCAGATATATACAAATATATAAAAAAACATGTCTATGAAGTGTTTTACTCAAAATACCAAACAGATCACCCATTCTAGCCGTGCCTCATGGCACTTTTGAAACTTCCTGTTTCAAAAATGCTGATTTTGGGTATAAAGCTTTTTAACACTTACAGATGGAGCAGTTTATTTCAGACTCCAGCTTACAGCCTGCTACCTGCCTGCTACCTGCCTGCTACCTGCCAAAGACCAGTATTTGGGAATGTTAAGCCCTCCCACTATTTTCCAAGAGGGCGTTGCCAGATTTTCAATTTCAGGATTTAACCAGGAGATGGCGCTTCATTCACAAATACAGGAAGACAACTTTTCATGGACTTTCAGTTTTGTTTAGAAGAGCATTTGAACACATCAATATTTTAGATCAAATAAAGTATATCTAATCTTGTAATTCAATAATATATAGTCTTTATATATTAAATAACTATCGCCAAACTAAGACTTAGTTTTTCAAAAGAGAAAATGCAGATATTATATAAAAGTTAAAATCTTGTTTTTAATGCCCCAAGAGCAATACAAACACTTGGTAAAAAAATCCTGAGTGAGGCTTTCATAAATTGCATTTAGCTGACGCTTTTATCCAAAGCGACTTACTATTTAATAAATGATAAATTATTATTCATAACAAATATGACTGATGTGTGATTAGTATTCATGCTATATACTGATATAGGGCTAAGTAAGCAATCAATCCTGCAAATTAACCCTTAGTTGTTCAATATATTTATTCAGACAATGTGAGTAGAAATACAGAAATTCTGCTCCCACCTAAGGCCAACGTTGCAATATTACAACATTTCCCTAAAAACGTACTAAAACGTAAACATTTTTAAAACTCTTTCATTTCTGCTCCAGAGGCTATACAACAACATCTGAAAGGTCAAAAAAACAAACAGGGCTAGACAGCCATTTGTAACACATGGGAGAATGGTGAAAAGAACCAACTGGACTGGGACCAATAGGAAAATGCCTCTTCCCCTCAATGTGAAGCAAAAGATTGAGTCCTATGTTTCCAATCGGTTCCCAAATGTGAACATTATTTTGTATTTTTATTAAATTTGACAATGTCAATTTCACTTTCCACCAGAGATGGAGTGCCGATTTTCGGGACTCGTGACTCGACTCGGACTCGCGCACTGATTGACGCGACTCGGACTTGGACTCGTGAATTATCGCGCACGATGACTTGGACTCAGATTCGGACTCGTGAATTATCGCGTACGCTGACTTGGACTCGGACTCGACTTGTACATTGAAGCTCCGACTTGGACTCGGACTCGGACTCGAGCAAGTTTTCTATGGAGTCTGATGTCCTCTATCCTGGCGTGTGCACCGGCTGCGAGGCGAGTTCACATACTGGGCCCCGCTATTCCAGTCTAAAGATGTCTAGAGACACACCCCGCATCGTGCTGTATGCTTTCACACATTCTGCTTCCACATTGGAAAAGAGCAGCATAAAATGCTCTATGTGGAAACAATATTGAAGAGAAAGCTCCGTAACACATTACTCTAAACATCGAGTTCAGACATATAGGCTGTCTTGAACACTATCATCAGAGTAACGTGATCTAATCAATAAATAAAGATTCAGCCGATAACACGAAAGCACATGGCTACTTAACATGCAGAATGACGTCATTTTGCATGCTAAGTAGCCATGTGCTTTCTGGGGCTAAATCTTTATCAGTAAACCGATTTAACCAGTAAAAGTTCCTTCAAAATAAGAGTCCCGATCTTATTACTATCAAAATAAGTGCAAAACGAAAACTTTACCATAGGAAAATATTGGCATACAAATATAATCACTTCTCTAAAAGGTAACTCATTTTAAACATAGTTTATTTATATATAATAATAATAATATTAATATTAGTAATAAGCTTTATATTTGTATAGCACCTATTACAAGAATTGTAGCCAAACTGGCTTCACAGCAGTTCAATAGACAGATTAGTATAACACAACAGGATAAAAGCAATGTAAAGGAGCAGCTACATTTCAACACATATATCCACGAAGATTAATACATGAAGACTTGTGACTGGGACTTGACTTGGACTCTTCTTAGGTGACTCGGACTTGGACTCGGACTCGAACACAGGTAATGATGACTCGGACTCGGACTCGACTCGGACACTCCTTGGGTGACTCGGACTTGGACTCGACTACGACTCTCCCTTGGTGACTCGGACTCGAAGAGTGGTGACTCGTGAGTGACTTGGACTCGTGAATTGGTGACTTGACTACAACACTGCTTTCCACTATGTACAGGTATCTTGGGTCAGTCTTGTCTTCCAAAAATCAGGAAGTAAAGTCAAGATGTGAACTCAACACGTAGTCACTCAGAGGGGGGTACTAATTATTTTCAAATGCGTATAGGCAATGCCATCCATTTACATGTACTGTAGGCTCTTTCAGTCAAGAATTTGAATTTGAATGGGATGGGGAGACGCTCTGCCAACACTGACCCAATCTTCTGTTCCTTACAACCCACTGCCTATGTTTTAACATGTTCTTTTGTTTTGTTTTATTTGTTTTGTTTTAATGTTCTGTATTTTTAATTGTTTTATTCAAGTATCCCAGTAATGTATGTTGCATGTTTTAAATGTATTGTATTTACTTGTTTAAAATGAAATGTGTTTTAGATTGACTTTTAAAATCTAACTAACTACAGATGAAAAATAGCCTCTTGGCTAACTCTGGCACATTTACAGAAATGTTCATTAATGTGCACTGTCCCTGTTAAATAAATGAATAAATAAATAAAAACACCATTGCCACCGGTCATTCCAGTGCCAGTGGTCACTCCAGGGTCGGCGGCCACACCTGATGAACCCACCAGGGCAGTTTCCTCAGAGCGAGAGGAACATTTTTATCAGGACAGCTTTTTTAAGGGACAGCATCGCCCTGAGATCTATGCTGCTAATATTTTCAAGGCGGCCATAACGCCATTTGTAACATATGGGAGAATGGTGAAAAGAACCAACTGGACTGGGACCAATGGGAAAATGCCTCTTCCCCTCAATGTGAAGCGATCTAACTAAGTTCTATTCATATTCTTGACGGGAAGAGCAGTGTAAATAGTGGCCTATATGCATTTGAAAAGCAATATAAATCACACAGTTAGTATACAATAGGCTTTAAAAGCACCATCGATAACCATTGCCCTTCTCCAATTCAAACCAAAAGAGAAAATGCAGATATTACACTCTGAAAAGAAAGGGTAGACATATCAGTACTCTTAGTGCCAAGTAGCTAAGCTGGGAAAACCTCTGTAAACATGCAAATGCTTGCCTTTTTTACAAGATTGTCAACGGCCTTACCTCACCTCCTCTTAGACAGTTTATTAACATACGCACAACTGCAACTAGGGTAACAAGAGGTGCAGAGAGAGGAGATTGCATTATTCGAAAGTTCTTTCAGTCAGTCTTCATTTTCTGTTAAAGCTGCTCAGCAATGGAACTCAATCCCATCTCCAATCAGAGACCAGTCCACATTCACTTTATTTAAATCAAAACTCAAAATATGGTTAGTGAGGAATCAGCTCTGCCAACAGTGACCCAATCTTCTGCTCCTTACAACCCACTGCCTGTGTTTTAACATGTTTTAACATGTTCTTTTGTTTTGTTTTATTTGTTTTGTTTTAATGTTCTGTATTTTAAATTGTTTTATTTAAGTATCCCAGTAATGTATGTTGCATGTTTTAAATGTATTGTATTTACTTGTTTAAAATGAAATGTGTTTTAGATTGACTTTTAAAATCTAACTAACTAACAACAGGTATTCACTCAGAGGGGGGTAGGTACTAAATGCCACCCATTTACATGTAGGCAAACAAAGTCAAAAATCAACATACAGTAGGGGGGTGGG
Source organism: Lindbergichthys nudifrons (assembly GCA_943590975.1). NCBI lineage: Eukaryota > Metazoa > Chordata > Actinopteri > Perciformes > Nototheniidae > Lindbergichthys > Lindbergichthys nudifrons. The sequence goes on along the minus strand of CALSBW010022807.1, from coordinate 5,426 downwards.
GGATGGTGAACGGTATGGTCAATGTTTGTAAACACAATCCCCAGGATGTGTCCTAATCAAACCAAAATAGCAGTAAATATGCCGAGCCTGTACGTAGCGCTGTAACTTCCTCCACAAAAGCAGCCTTCTGTTTATTCAACGTGGTGGGGGCTGTCACTACCCGATCTGTCCCCCTGCCCGATCTGTACTGCGCATGTGCGAGATGGTCCGCCATATTGGACAACTACATACGGCAACTCTACTAGGACACTTGACACAGTGGCTTTTGGCAAAGCAGAAAAAGAACCGAGAGAGATGAGTTATTGTTATTACAACGTGACTTCACTATTATTTAACAACTCTTTTTATTGGGTTCTTTTATTTGGGGTTAAATACATTGTCAGGATAAGTGAGACATGGATTTAACTTCTGTTAGACAGCTATATGCCATACATTTTTGCATACATTCACAGTAAATATTTATTCAGTATGATAGCTGTCTCACAGAAGTTAAATTATAAATTATTATATAAAAAACTAAAGTTAAAATCTTGTTTTTAATGCCCCAAGAGCAATAAAAACACTTGGTAAATAATACAAGCTGTAAAAATACTTATATGTATTTAATACTAATAACATAATGATTGATTTCAGATCATAATACTTTTCAGTGTCTGTCTCATGCAGCAGCTGATCCAGTAATGAGTGACCCGGCCGACAGTAAAAATAAATATTTATAACTAGTTTAGGTTGTTTGAGAGGTAATTGAAATAGCTAAGGGTGATCTGACTTGAAGTGTGCATTTTGCTCTTCCCGCTGCATCGAAGCTGTGTATATCACCATTCTTTAATTAAATGTTTGATAAGTGCAGATCACAGTACAGTAAAACACGTACACAGATACATTATTTTGTATTATTATTACATTTGACAATGTCAATTTCACTTTCCACTATGTCCACCGTTATTTTGCACAACCAATGGCAGAACTTTATTGAGGCCTGTAATTAGTCGACTACAGGTATCTTGGGTCAGTCTTGTCTTCCAAAAATCCTGTATCGCTTGCATCAGCTCCTGCTTCGAGCCTGGTTTAGCCTCCTTCCGAATGAAGTCTTTCATCAAGTGCCAGACCAACTCGATGGGATTCAAATCCGGAGATTCGGGTGGAGTTTTAACCCAGTTTATTCCCGCAGCCGCGCTGTGTTTCGGGTCATTGTCTTGGAAGAAGCGGTGATCCAACCCAAAATGTTCCCTGGCTGAAATGTCCTTAAAATGAAGTCTGAGTTCGACATTTTAATTCATGTCCTGCCAACACTAGCAGGACAGAAGGCGACACGCCCGTTCAAAGCCGTGTCCCTCACTCCTCACATCCCAAGCTGCATCCCCAAAAAGTGTATTATGTTGTTACATCGTTTCAGATGTTATGTTTCAGTTGTGCTCTTGATAAACCATTAAAACAGTAAAAACACGTTCAGTTTCCTTTTGCTTTTTGTGTCTCCTGTTCACCAAAACATACCCATCTGTGATGGATAAAGAAAGTAATCCAAAAGTAATCTAAAAGTAATCTGATTACGTTACTTTTTTAAGACACGTAACTGTAACTGTATTCGGATTACTTTCAGAGCCATGTATTCAGTAATCAGTAACTGATTACATTTACAAAGTAACCCTCCCAACCCTGTTCATATCGCAATATATTCCAGAAGTCTGAAATGCAAAACATTTCCCACATTAGGGCAATTCACCTATACTTAACCCCAAATAAAAGAACCCAATAAAAACAGTTGTTAAATAATAGTGAAGTCACGTTGTAATAACAATAACTCATCTCTCGGTTTGAGTGTTCTTTTTCTGCTTTGCCAAAAGCCACTGTCTAGTGACTATTTCTCTTAGCGGATGCATGTCAATTTAAATCAATACAACTATTTTTTAAATCAATAAAAACATTTTCTAAATCCATAAAAGCATTTCAATTAAGATTGGGAGTCATGTCATTACTTTGTTGAGAATGTGGCCATGTAATAAGCGGGATAATTTGCAGCAACTTGGTCATTGTGGGGAAAAATAACACCCAGGGATCAAGATCCCTCCGCTACGCGTCGGGATCCTGATCGTTTTAATGAAGTTGAATATAGAATATTCATATTTGTCAGTGATTTCATGTCAATTCGGTGAACATAAACATAAATGATCGTGGTGAAGATGATGATTAAATTAGGATTAAAAATCGAGAGCCGGCTGCATTTCCTCTCGTTCGTTTTTTTCGACTAAACAACATTATTTTGTTAAATAACAACATGGTGATGTTTTGTAAATGATTACATATCTCTTATTTAGCAGAGACTATGATCCTATCCGTGACATATGGGTCTTAACAAAGATCCGCTATACAGTAGTACCAGACATACTGTACATCCAGCTTACTGTATCGAAGTTGATTTCACATGAGCTCCAGTGTGGAACCCCACTGCACCCCCTGGTGGATCAATGATCCATTGCAGCTGGTTTCACAATAATTACATTTATTTATCACGGGGGCGGTCTCAAGTCAGACTGGGGGCAGGATCTTCATCACGGGCCTTTCACGGGCCGTTCACGGGCCGACCACGACCCTCGCGTTTCAAACTGTCCTGAATAAGCGGCTACATCTGTATGTTGTGTTTGGGTCTCCCGTGACCCGTTTCAAGTTAAAATTATATAATAACTACGCTCTAGTTTTTTGTATCAGAACAAGGCTTCATGATATCCTCCACAACAGCTATATAAACACTACAAAACAGATTTTGACAATTTTTGCCAAGTCTGAAGGTCTCTAAAAAGAAAAGTGTATAATTTGGTGTTCGGGTCTGGGGAGACCCAGCAGAATTGTTTTGGGTGACTCAAGGTCAAATTTGGCCCAATCAAGATTCATCTTTGACTTTGACATCAACTGTAACAATAATTTTTCGCAACATGCACCTGGTCTCCCCTCCCTCTGCCCCCCTCACCCCACGGGAACTCGACCTTTCTCAAACAATATGTACACTAACACTTGAACCTGAACACACATATGCACGTGTGCAATATGTGGTGTAATGTGTTTTGGGCCAAAACATTTATTTACAACAGGATTGTACGGTTATGAATGCATTATAAGTTAGTTATGATGTAGTTAAAACAATATTGGATGATAGTGATTTTTTGTGTGTTTGGACTGAGACAAATCATGGGTCAAAATTGACCCGCGAACACCATGAACGGTAACAGCTTTTGAACACAACACAAGGGTTAAAAATTAAAAAAGGAGGGGGCTGAGCTCATGCGGGACCCGGCAGCTACTATCTAAACTTAATACTGCCGTGATGAAATGCCATATCATGGATTATCAAGGATTATTTCTGAAACAGTATAGAGCTCAAAGGCTTTCTCTCTTGCCGGTTATACCACAAGGTGAGTTCCTTTTTATATCCAGCTTCCTCACACACATGCTCTCCAGTACAGGTTAGCTCTGAGTGTTAGCGATGCTAATGTAAACACCGACCATATTACGTCCAAAACTGTCGGGCATTGTTTCTGATAGCAACTTTCTGATAGTGCTGTGGGTCCACATTTCCGATATTACGTCATATCGGACGCAAATCTGGATCAGCTCCGTTGTACCCCCGTTTTTAGAGATTTGGGTACGGAGGAAAAGAGAGAGGGTTTTATTTTCTGACGCTGCCTGAGTTCCCTGACACACCGGGGACACATATTTATGTATAAAAGACATCAAAAAGTGCATTTTGCATGATAGGTCCCCTTTAAGAGACCATAGAATAGGTAGATGCTATGGAACTACTAGTTTGAAAGAAAAAGATTAACAACCTTTTTAATCATCCAAAATACTACAATGGCAGGGATTTGAGAGAAATATTATAAGCAAAGGACATTAGTTTGTCTTTCTCTTTTTACCAATAATATATAGGCGCGTTCACACCGGAGTACTTTTACCCCGTACTTTTCCCCCGTACTTTTCCCGTTTAGTTCCGTTAGTACCCCTTATGTCGCATTCACACCAAAAAGAGTACATATTAGTGCCGGGAACTTTTACCCCCATTTTTTGTGCCTGCTAGAGAGGTGGTACCAAAAAGGTACCAAAAAAGTACCAATTTCTATTGGCTGGGCGAATTGCAAACCACGCCCCGTAAAACTCTGAAAAGTTTTGTGAAGCCGCCATTGTATTTGTGGCATTAGCATTACCTTTGTTCTCAAAGTAATGATAAACCTGTGAGTTGGATGTAGAAAAGTCAGAATCAATATAGATGTTTTTTATTTTAAAGAATATTCAGATTGAACATAGTAAAAAACTGTAAATTATAGTGTCTGTCCAAAAGTTCTTTTTTACTTATAGTGAAAACTACCCTTGGATGATGGGTTAGTAGACTAAAAGCTTTAGGAATCCAAAGTGCAACATATAATAAGTACCCTGTATCAAGATTGATGCAAAACAAGTGAAATTTGACCTTTTTAGAGAGATTTAGCAAAGAAAACCCACTTCTGGGGTCATTTGGGTGGATTTGACCTATCTCTGGCCCCCCTTAGTCGATTTTGATGAATGAAATCTTTTTATAACCGCTAGAGCCAATGGAATCTAGGGAAAGTTCTCTACACACCAACACGTTAACAAATAAGGAGTGAGAGTGACGCGTGGCCAAAACCGGAAACTGCATACACTCTGTTGGCTACCATTAGCAGCTAACTTTTTTTCTCTGATTTTTACATAAAAATGGAATTATGGATTATAAATAACTTTTTCAAAGGACAGATACATTATTAACCTATGGATCAACTGATTCAGCCATGTTTTTTCTTGTTTTAATACCATTGAACACGTCTTTTGATCAGATTGACAGCTACGGTGAGACAATCTCCCGTAAAAGCTCTGTAAAGGTACGTGTTGTGATGTCTGTGTTTGCTTCCCCTGTCGCGAGTTCGGATCGCTCAGTGATGATACTATACCTATATAATCTGTGCAGTCTCAGCTTTAATCGGATATATTGTATGTGCAGTTACGATAAGTAATAAGGGTATCTTTATCTTGAGTTCTGTGCTAAGTGCGTTAGCATTTTTTCGCTTAGTGCTAATTCAGAGGCTTGGTATTACCCTTGTGTTTTGTTTTGGTAAAAATGGTTCATATCTTCAGTTAGCTGAGATTCTTCCCGTTAATCTGGTGCTAAACATTAATAGTTTCATAAATGTTAAGAAGCCCTGAGACACAGTTAAGATGCTGAATTGGGGTTTCAGAACTTAAAAGCAAAATGAGCTAGTCGGTGTTACTTGTGGTATATTCATACTTACCCCCTTAGGTGTACAACAGCCCATCAGTGACTTGGATTGGACAGCTCTGCCTATCAACTCCCACAGAGTTGGGTGAGATTCTGTCAGATCAATACACATGTGAACTCCACCGGTGAAGTCCACTAAAGCCTC
>CALSBW010022805.1:0-12793 GCA_943590975.1 Lindbergichthys nudifrons | reverse complement strand
AATCACCTTCACTGAATTTTACTCAGGTGTAACTAAAGTCTGATTTAAGGGTTGTTTATATTTCACATCATTAATCCAAATCTGGGGTAGGACACGTTCGATTCCTGTTTTGAATAGTGTGCCACGCTCGGTGTAAACTTCGCGCGCTGCCACTCCAACATCCAATCACAGAGCTTGAAGACTAATCACGGGGTTTGTCAAGCAAAGCACATGGTGTAGTCCCAAACGATAGCTGAGGATTCTGGGTAGTGTAGTGTCTTCTGCCATCCTAAACTCAGAAAAAATATTTGTTTCTCCGAATCGAAGGGGAAAAATACAAAAGTATTGTAGACAATTTAAACCAATCAATGTTGTGTAATTAACAAGGATAAACTGATGTTTCTGAGTTGATGAGTAGTGCAGATATCTCTGTCAAATCAATCGACAGTAAGGAGAATACTTACTTCCGGGTGTAAAATCCTCCATTATCCAATGGGAATGGACGCTCACATTAGGCTTGTTTGAGACAAGCGAGACCTGCGCAGACCTGCGCAATTGCGATCAACGTCTTGCTAGTGCGTTGCATGATGGTTAGTCATTTTGTCCGACTTGCTCTGGAGGCTCGCCTACATGAGATGTTGAAATCTCGCGGGACAAAGACGCCCGCAGACTTGAGAGCGAGGCGCGGCGGCGCAGTTTCTCTCCACGGGCTGCGGAAGCTAAATGCTTGATGGGAAACGACTCGCTGATATCTCGAGCTGAGCGCTCATTGGTGGTTTTTACCCCGTGCTGGAGATGAAGCTCTCCATTGGCTCGGCAAAAGTGTGTTGTTTTGTGTCAGTTTTACGTCGCCACTTCCATTCACATTTTTCATCATTGTTCCACAACGTTTATCATCATTAAATTAATATCTATATATTTTATACTATACTTGCACTGCTTACCGTTTTCATACTTTATATATCTTAGCATATTCATACACACTGTTAATACTGTTCTGCTTATAGGCTACTGTGTATATATAGTGTATTCATACCCCTCACTGTTTTTTCATCATTCAATTCATTCTATATTTTATTCTGTAGATTGTGTACATTACTTTTCACTTTACTGCTTGTTGCACTCCTGGTTAGAAGCTAAACTGCATTTCGTTGTCTCAGTACCTGTAATCTGTGCAATAACAATAAATCTAATCTTGAGCAGGAACAAATGTATTTACTTTACTATCAGACATTAACGATTAAACACATTTGTGCCTGAAGAGAGAAACTTGCTCTGTCATAGGCCTACTGGGTCAGGCTACAAGGAAGTGGAGAGGAAAATATCACAAACAGAATACTACAGGATTGCTGGGAATATACAAAGTTCCAGGGGCGTGGGTTTGGCTGGACAAGTAAGGAGAGAACGAGGGCATATGGAGTGGAGACCATCACGTTTGCCAAAGCAAGCCCATTTAGCAGTGTTGCCCCATGGCTTTCCCCAGAAGCTCACATAGATGTGAGTTTCATAGAAAGGAAAAAAAGAGTGGCAAATAAATGAAATGGGAATTAAAACGAGTATGTACCTGAACGAAAAGTATTACAATTACCTCAAAATGTATACAGATGGATCTAAGAAGCAAGAATGCGTGGGGATAGGCGTGTATATCCCAGAATTCAAAATATCAATCTCAAAACGAGTGTCACTTAACTTATCAGTTTATACAGCATAAATACTCGCAGCAGTTATTGGGCTACAATGGGTTGAAGAGACCTGATAGGGTGGTGATATGCACAGACTCACTATCTGCTTTGGAAAGCAGACAGTCCACAATAACTGTTAGAGAAGATTTCATTATTGAACTTAACCATTGCTTACTGAGACTTCAGAGGAGGGGAATAGATGTGCAGTTATGCTGGGTGCCTGCACATGAGGGGGTTCAAGGGAATGAGCATGCTGATAAGTTAGCAAAAGATGCGTTACAGAAGGAAATAGCAATACCAGTTTCACTTGGGAAAGGAGAAGGAAAAGCAATAATTAAGAAGAAGGGTATGGAAATATGACAGAAAAGGTGGGAGGAAGATCAGAAAGGGAGGAGATACCACAAGTTACAGAAATCAGTCATAACAAAGATCTATACAGAAAGGAACAGACGGGAGGAGATCATCATCACTATAACTCAGATTGGATCATACAGGATTAAACGGCACGATGTTTATAATGGTAAAAAGCGAAGTTGAAGAATGCAGGGGGTGTGGAGTGAAAGAAAATGTGGAACACATCGTATTACACTGCAACATGTACAAAACAGAGATGGAACAACTAAGAGACAGGGTCAGAGAGGCAGGAAGGGAGTGGAGTCTGATGGGGACACTGGGGACAGAAGGTGAGGGGGTCAGAGAGGCAGGAAGGGAGTGCAGCCTGATGGGGACACTGGGGACAGAAGGTGAGGGGGTAAGAGCTACCAGGAAGGGAGTGCAGCCTGATGGGGACACTGGGGACAGAAGGTGAGGGGGTAAGAGCTACCAGGAAGGCCATTTTTAAGTATTTGAGTGAAACAGGATTGATTGGAAGAATTTAAAACAACGTAAATACATGGTATAATTCCACAAGTGGTGATAGGATGATATGGTGATACACACTCTTGTACAGTAGGTAGCGGTATGCACCTTAAAGTTGTTTGCAATCCGCCAAAAAACGAGAGAAGAAGAAGAAGCCAACTCCGAGCTGTCCGACTTCAGGCGAGCTTTTTGAGACCTCCCCCGGCTGCAATCGGCTATTCTCGTCTACTTTCGAGGCGAGCCGCAGCTCGTCTCAAACAAGCCTATTGCCTTTGAGACTGTGTTGAAATGACAGCTTCGCCTACTGATTTTAATTTAACCATATATCGAGCCCGATCGCCGATTTCAAATGTGTGCTCTAAAATGATATTTATAAATGACTATTATCATTATTATAAGCAAGACAATAAATGGCAAAGATATGTAGAAAATAACCGTATTTAAGATACGTTCATAACCAACGTAACGTGGGAGAACATACGTTTCTAGCTAAACGTAATTGAGAATGCAGTTTAGTTCTGTGGGAACGTAATTTTTAGGAGACAGGGTTGCTGTGTGGAGCACCAGACTGGGTGCAGGAAGCGGACCAGGCCCACAGTGGAGGGTTTTATACAAACCTCCCATTAAAAAACGAACTGCCGACCTCCAGTGGAGAATTTTACACGGTGCCATCGCCTGTAATTATTTTACATTAATCCTGCTGTTTTTAACACTAGAACCGCCATCGGGTCAATTTGATCCACAGCTGTTTTTTTATTGTATGTAACTTTTTTTCAATAAAATATTAAAGTCTCCTAGTCCGTGACTTTTCCTGAAAGTGTATTATGTAGCACCCTATGTTGTTAAAAATTGTCAATATGAAGTCAGATTGAAGAAATCGCCCAAAAAATTGCCATTTATACCTATATCGGCCAGCGGGTCATATTGACACCACCCCTTTTCGCACTATTGATTTAGCACGTAAATATACAGATGGAGCCTTCTATTTCAGACTCCAGCATACTTCTTCCAGCCAGTTACCAGCCACTTACCAGCCACTTACCTGCCAAAGACCAGTATCTAGGAATGTTAAGCCCTCCCACTATTTTCCAAGAGGGCGTTGCCAGATTTTCAATTTCAGGATTTAACCAGGAGATGGCGTTATATATTAAATAGCTATGGCCAAAGTAAGACTTAGTTTTTCACAAGAGAAAATGCAGATATTATATAAAAAACTAAAGTTAAAATCTTGTTTTTAATGCCCCAAGAGCAATAAAAACACTTGTTAAAAAAATCCTGAGTGAGGCTTTCATAAATTGCATTTAGCTGACGCTTTTATCCAAAACGACTTACTATTTAATCAATTATAAATGATTATTCATAACAAATATGAGTGATGTGTGATTATTATTCATGCTATATACTGATATAGGGTTAAGTAAGCAATCAATCCTGCAAATTAACCCTTAGTTGTTCAATATATTTATTCAGACAATGTGAGTAGAAATACAGAAATTCTGCTCCCACCTAAGGCCAACGTTGCAATATTACAACATTTCCCTAAAAACGTACCAAAACGTAAACATTTTTAAAACTCTTTCATTTCTGCTCCAGAGGCCAGGGGTTAAATTGGGATTTGATATGTGGGGGGGCTCTGTTAGAAGGAACTCACAGCTGGCCAATCCGTGCCTCCCCTGACTGCACGTTGCTGACACACACCGCTGCAAACTCTCTGCACGGAGGAGCCGCGGAGGAAGAGACACGCGTTCACTAAGCCGTAAAAACTATATCCGGTCACAGTGATCTGCTATTTTAAAGTAAATTCAACACATATCGACCCTAAATATAGCATATATTAAGAACGAGAAAGTGTTAACATCGTCTTTTGTAAACATATGACAAATGTGCAAGGGTGATGACATCAGAGCATCGTCCTATGGGCTTAGCCCCGGACAGCCCCAGCCCAATTTAACCCCTGCCAGAGGCTATACAACAACATCTGAAAGGTCAAAAAAACAAACAGGGCTAGACAGCCATTTGTAGCATATGGGAGAATGGTGATGTGAACTCAACACGTAGTCACTCAGAGGGGGGTACTAATTATTTTCAAATGCGCATAGGCAATGCTATCCATTTACATGTACTGTAGGCTCTTTCAGTCAAGAATTTGAATTTGAATGGGATGGGGAGACGCTCTGCCAACACTGACCCAATCTTCTGCTCCCTACAACCCACTACTCACTGCCTGTGTTTTAACATTCGTACATTTCTGAATGAGGCCTAACATTCCGAGGTTATTCTGTATTTTCTGAGTTCTTGGTCATTTTCCACGAGGGCGTTGGGAGATGGCACATCAGCATAAATACAGCGCTGTGACACCACACCTCAGCAGGAGCCGAGGTAGCGTGCAAACCATAGGCGGCTACCCTGAGTTAGGAATTTCATGCTTAGTCACACTGCAGATGGCCGTTTCCAATTTAAAATCAGATTGTATCACGCTGCAGCATGCACTTCTTGATTCCAAACTGCTACAGTAAGAAAACCAAAGCAATGCTTTTTGCTCCCAAGTCAGCGTCCTCCTCTTGCCTCTCCATTGACACCCTTGATGGCGTTTCTGTTGAGTTTGTCGATACCTACAAATATCTGGGCTTTTGGTTGGACAGTAATCTGAACTTTAAACACCATATTGAAGTTTTAACAAAGAAATTGAAATTCACTCTTGGCTTCCTTTACAGACTTAAATGTTGTTTTTCAATTTCATCCCGTAAAAGGTTGGTCTCTGGCTTATTCCTGTCCCAGCTGGACTACGGTGATACAATCTATAGATTTGCCTGTCCCACTGTTTTGGCCAAACTTGACCCACTTTACCATGCTGCACTGCAATGATAGAATTTAAAAGAGTCTTGAAAAAGCATGGTGATGGTAATAAATGCATTAATGAATCCCCAAAATCTACAGAATACATTTAATTTAAGGGGAGCAGCTACTGAGAAGTATATAATGAGAACTGCTACCAATGGTGGCCTATTTAGTTTATTAAGAAATACATATTTTTAGCTTATTTCAGACTCTAGCTTACATACATTTCCCGCCTAAGGATAATATTCCCACAGTGCAGCATAATGTACAGTATCACACTGTATTACAAATTCAAAGTAAATGACTGTGGGTAATACAGCAATGTACTGCCTAGATTACAGATTTTGTTTACAGTGTATGTTGCATGTTTTAAATGTATTGTATTTACTTGTTTAAAATGAAATGTGTTTTAGATTGACTTTTAAAATCTAACTAACTACAGATAAAAAATAGCCCCTTGGCTAACTCTAAGAAGAAAGGGTAGACATATCTGTACTTAGTGCCAAGTAGCTAAGCAGGTATTCACTCAGAGGGGGGTAGGTACTAAATGCCACCCATTTACATGTAGGCAAACAAAGTCAAAAATCAACATACAGTAGGGGGGTGGGGGATGGTGAACGGTATGGTCAATGTTTGTAAACACAATCCCCAGGATGTGTCCTAATCGAACCAAAATAGAAAATGCAGATATTACACTCAGACATCTGAAAAGTCTATGTTAAAAAGCCTCAGTCACCTTAATTCATGTAATAAAAACATCTCAGGTCAGTAACACTGAAAGCTAAATGTGCAATACCATGTTCGGCTATGTTACTATTTATAATGTTATTGTTGTTACAACAGAAGATGTTTTTCTTTATATTGAAGTTAAATGCATCAATCTGGTGCACTTTGAGGTCAAAATTAAGAGATGTATGGATACCGCTGGAAAAAGCTGCAGTACATATGCCGAGCCTGTACGTAGCGCTGTAACTTCCTCCACAAAAGCAGCCTTCTGTTTATTCAACGTAGTGGGGGCTGAGGGAACCGGGCAGAGTTTTTCACCGGTCAACGTGTGTGAAAGTTTAAATCTTCCTTATTGAGCTTTAAAACAAATGAATAACGACTATATATAATAATAAAATAAACACCGGCTGTTGTTATGCCTGCTGTAACGTTAAATTACTCCGTTCTCCACTTGTAATTATGCCGTTACAAGCTTCATAGTTGTATTTATCATCTAAATTTGCCGAAACAAGTTTAATATTCTGAAAGCCAAGACTTTGTTTATTTGAAATCAGATGAAAACAAACTGTAACGGACCCTGCCGTGTTATCTATGATTACTATATGCCTTACTGTACATTCATAATTTCAGCCGGAGGGAGGGGGGCGGCGCTGCGGAGGAGCAGATTGCGAGTGAGAGGTGCCTGTCATCTTCCCTTTACAAGCTTCACAAATGTATTTATCGTGTGATTTTGGAAATAAAAGTTTCATATTCTGAAAGCCAAGACTTTGTTTATATATTATACGTGGGTAGCTATGACGTCAGAAGGAGTCACCTTAAATGAGAGCTGCTGTAAAAGTGTTTCTAGGATTTCTAAACGAACTATTACAGCTGTTATAAAGCATTAAATAAAAAGTCATGAAAGAGATAAGGAGGAGAAAAGGTTTAGGGAAGTAAGCAAGGAATACAGAATGTCGAAATCCTCTGTTTCACGCAATGTCGAACATTGAAGACAGAGGACGGCGGTCCCCCAATCTACACAGCGGGAGAAAGACGAGCAAAGCAGATCGGAGGAGACATCACGATCTTCCCACATTAGTGCAATTCACCTATACTTAACCCCAAATAAAAGAACCCAATAAAAACAGTTGTTAAATAATAGTGAAGTCACGTTGTAATAATAATAACTCATCTCTTGGTTTGAGTGTTCTTTTTCTGCTTTTCTGACTGTTTCTCTTAGCGGATGCATGTCAATTTAAATCAATACATACAACTGTTTTTTAAATCAATAAAAACATTTTCTAAATCCATAAAAGCATTTCAATTAAGATTGAGAGTCATGTCGTTACTTTGTTGAGAATGTGGCCATGTAATAAACGGGATAATTTGCAGCGACTTGGTCATTGTGGGGAAAAATAACACCCATCCTGATCGTTTCAATGAAGTTGAATACAGAATATTCATATTTGTCAGTGATTTCATGTCAATTCGGCGAACATAAACATAAATGATCGTGGTGAAGATGATGATTAAATTAGGATTAAAAATCGAGAGCCGGCTGCATTTCCTCTCGTTCGTTTTTTCCGACTAAACAACATTATTTTGTTAAATAACAACATGGTGATGTTTTGTAAATGATTACATGTCTTATTTAGCACAGGCTATGATCCTATCCGTGACATATGGATCTTAACAAAGATCCGCTATACATTAGTACCAGACATACTGTACATCCAGCTTCCTGTGTCGAAGTTGATTTCACATGAGCTCCAGTGTGGAACCCCACTGCACCCCCTGGTGGATCAATGATCCATTGCAGCTGGCTTCACAATAATTACATTTATTTATCACGGGGGCGGTATCAAGTCAGACTGGGGGCCGGCTCTTCATCACGAACCTTGCACGGGCCGATCACGGACCGTGCACGAGCCAATCACGACCCTCGCGTTTCAAACTGTCCAAAATAAGACGCTCCATCTGTAGTAGTGTCATGTGTGTAGTGATTCCCTAATAGAAGTGTAATGTGTGTAGTGATTCCCTAATAGAAGTGTCATGTGTTTACGTTATTTGCATGCTCTGTGATCTTTTACTATTAGTTTTACCATTGGTAGTCCCTCCGGCCAGCAGGGGGTGGGGTAGAGCAGTAACAGCCTGAATGACAGGGTGGTCTATAGGCAGGGGTGCACATAACTGGTACGCAGGTACGCATGCGCGGCAACAATCTGAAATGCGTACCGTCACTTGTGTCACAAAGCGCATTTGCGTACCGACGTACTTGTGAAGCCTTTCCAGAAGGCGGTTAGATCACCGGACGACAGAGTCGGTCTCCGTGTGCACAGACAGGGCTGCTGTTAACGTCCACCTGTACAGCAGCCCTGCGCTAAAACAGCTGATCACAACGTTTACACACTCCGCGGTCACGAAGCTCTGTACTCCACTACCACCCCCCCCCCCCCCGTTGACAATCGCCAGAAGTTGGATTACCAAACACTGACTCCAGTACTCATCGGAGTACCTCACTGAGAAAGTTGTGTGCACCCCTGTCTATAGGCACTGCATTACTTGGCCTTGTGATACTGTGAGGATTTGCAGTACTTCCTCCTTCTTTTCCCCTTCTGTGTTTGTTTGTCTTCCTGGCTGGGCGTGGCTGACCTACATTCTGATTCCCGCCAACTCACCTCCGCTGCTGTTGTTCATCTCACTGATTGCCACTACTCACCTGCACCTGCTTAAAGTACACCTGGTCCCACATCAGAGAGAATAGAATCTCATCAGCTAGACTAGATCGTTTTGACTGTTTTAAGCATCATTTAATACAAAAAAATGTGCAGTATGTCAACTGCTGGTTTTACAGATCACTCTTTGCTTTTATGTAATGTTTTTATTAGAAATGTTTTTCCCAGAAGTGCATATTGGCATTTTAACTCGGTTTTAACATTTGATAAAAAATGTAATGAGGCCCTTATTTATTTCTGGAGTGTTTTTAGGCAGAGGAAGGGAGATTTGAGCAGTCTTAGGTAGTGTTGGGACCATGGTAAGACTGAGATAAGAATGGTCTGCCAACAGCACACCCTCAATGTCACACAAGACATCATGAGATCTATGAAAGACCTGGAGAGTGATATAGTGGAACTCGAAACAATAAGTGAGACCACAGGAGATCGAGGATATATTGAAATCCTCTAAGAGAAAAAAATGGCTTTAGCCAACTTGCTGGACGTTAAAGTTCAGGGTGCACTGGTCAGGTCCCGGTTTCTCAACACTAACGAGATGGATGCTCCCACTAGCTTCTTCTTCGGCCTGGAGAAAAAGAATGGGCAGAGGCGAGTGATCCACTCACTGCTGTCAGACACAGGGCAGGAAATAACAGAGCCAAGTCAGATCAGGAGGCGAGCTGTGAGCTTTTATTCCACCCTATACACAAGCGAGTATGAGGAGGGGGAAACTCTGTCCGAGGGGTTCAATGAGGCGGAGAAAAAAAGCGAATGCATTGTTTTATCAGAAGGGAAGCAATGTGGCCATAACACAGCTGGTAAAAACACCACAAACCTGACCAGATACTCTCTGCAAAGCTGCTTTCTTAATCATTCAACCTGTGTTTTTCATCAAATAAGGACAAGATATAATCTTATTGTGAAATAAGTTTGACTAAAATGACAAATTATTGGTTTTGGCTAGACTAGTTTGACTGAAATGTTCTATGTAATCTGATGACTAAAAAAGACTCAACAGTTTTCATTGACAAAAAGTAGATTAAAATAATTCGTTTTCTTTGACTAAAATAAGACTAAAATGCTCAGACTTTTAGTCAACTAAAAAGGACATTTAAAACAGGACTAAGACTAAAACTAAATTAAAAAATAGCTGACGAAATTAACACTAGTGTAGAGGGGTCCGGCAGGGCTGTGCTCTGGCATGCTCTATGGCATGGAGCATGCCAGAGCACAGCCCTGCCGGCTGGAGAGCATAGAGTCTATGCTCTCCCTAGAACCCTTCCTCTCAAAGAGAGAGGGACAGCTGTCCAAGTGGAGGTGGCTGCTCCCTCAGATGTCTTTTAAAGGTAGAGTGTTGGTTTTAAACAACCTTGTGGCATCCCAGCTGTGGCACCGCCTCACCTGTGTAGACCCTACCTCAGGCTTACCTGTGTGGACCCTCCCTCAGGTTTACTAGCCCAGATACAAAAGAAATTGGTAGATTTTTTTGGGAGGGTCTACACTGGTGCCACAAGGGGTGCTGTTTTTATCTAGAGAGGAGGGGGGACAGGGCCTTATCCACCTGGCTAGCCGAACAGCCACTTTTAGGATACAGTTTTTACAGAGGTATCTGACCGGCCCGGATGATTTGGTGTGGAGAGATGTGAGCAGCTGCATTCTACGACGCGTGAGTAACCTGGGGCTGGATGCTGCTCTGTTTTTAACTGATTTAAACATTTTAAAGTTCAGTGGGTTACCTCCTTTTTATCAGGGTGTTTTTAAATATTGGGCCCTTTTTAACCATAAAAGGTGTTCAAGGACTGACTCTCTGTACTGGTTGTTGAAAGGGCCTCTGATTCACAAAGCCAGGTTGGACGTCAGCAGCAGCGAAACACCCGGCCTGACGGTGGCGCTGTGCCGATCCAAGACCCTGTGCCTTCAGCAGCTGGTGGATGCAGTGGGGCCGGAGCTGAGCGATGCCCGGGCCTTGGGCTCTCTGCTGGGTCTGCACTCTGTCCGGGTGGCCCAGAGGATCCTCTGGAGCCAGATCCTCTGCCCTGATGACAAAAGACTTTTAAGGGGCTACGGACAGGGAAGAGCCAAGCCGGACCCAGCAGACCCTTTCCCGGAGATCTACCTGAGGCCAGGGCTCGGAGAACTGACCGGCCCCCTGCTCAAGGTCGCAAACAAAGAAAAAATGACTATCCACAAAGCTGACAAGAAAACACTTTACATGAACATTGTAAAGGCAACAAATAAAAACGTACTGAAAGACAGGGCCTCCACTGTGAGCAACCCTGTCTCCTAAAAATGACGTTCCCACAGAACTAAACTGCATTCTCAATTACGTTTAGCCAGAAACTTATTTTCTCCCACGTTACGTTGGTTATGAACGTATCTCAAATACGTTTATTTTCTACATATCTTCTAGAAACATATTTTCTCCCACGTTACGTTTGTTATGAACTTTGTAAAATACGTATATTTTCTACATATCTTTGCCATTTATTGTCTTGCTTATAATAATGATAATAGTCATTTATAAATATCATTTTAGAGCACACATTTGAAATCGACGATCGGGCTCGATATATGGTTAAATTAAAATCAGTAGGCGAGGCTGTAATTTCGCCAGCTGTTACTCTCATGAGCGCAGCAGAAAATAATAGTTGTATCATGCCAAAAAGCTGCTGTGTCGTTTATTGCACCTCAAACATTAAAACAAATCCAGAGTTACGTGTTTCTGTAAGAAAGGACAGCAGAAGAGCTCTGTGGCTTCAGGCTTGATCGCCGTTCAAATGACAGCGTTGGTTTCCCCAAAAGTGGGCGGGGCTGTAAAGTGACGTAGATTTGACTCTAATCTATTATTCAAAACCATTCTATTTATTCTAACGTAAATTACATGCCAGTGTTTTATCTTTTTATTAAAAATACTTGACCTAGTGTTTGTTAACTGGGTTTTTAATGCAGTTGGCTTTTCTTAATGGTTACAATATTGCTATGAGTTACATCTGAAGCAAATGATGTTTCTGAAGATGTGTAGTCAATTCCACCCTTCACTGTAGCATAAATGTGAACTCTTACAGGAACAATACCGGAAACAGACGTAGGAAAGATCCTCAGCTCGCTGATTGGATGGGTTAGCCGCAATGCACGTTGGGAGATGGTGTTTATGCGATGTGAAATCCGAAAACATTTAAAAATATAATAATACTTTAGTCCGAGTGTTCTTGCTTTTCTCTTTGGAAGTCATCACATAACGGCATTGTAATACACGGTTCGGCTGCATTAAATATTACAGGCTGGCTCTTTATTTATAGAGCCCTGATGAGAAGACTTCTGGACAAACAGGAAGAAGTGCCGCCGAAACTGAATACGTGACGTGGATCATAAATATATCAGATTACACAACATCTTACATTTATTTTCACAAAATACGTCTCCTTGCAGTATCAATACTAATTCGTCTGACTTTTATATTTGATCCAATTGGTAGAGGTTATATTTACACCATAACGGTGCACAGCTGATAGAAAAGGACTTGTAGTTTTTAAAGATATTACTGATTTTCTTTGAATATAAGAATGTAAATACTGAGTTGAGAGAATAGTCAGGGGTTTTGGGTGATTGGAGACACATCTATGGAATCAGAATTTCAATAGCTTACCATTAAATGACGGATATACCTTTCTGTCTGTGATGTTTTACAAATCAGATATTAATGTGTAGAAGTAAAACATGAATAAAAGTACACATCCTCAGATGTTATACATACATAAGTGTCCTACACTAATAATACAAAGTTATTATTAGTATGCTGTGTGTACCTTGTGTGCACCGCCTAGTGGTTAAAGCACGTTATTGAATTATTAATATAATAATGTTAAGAGTACATACTTTCATAGGGTGAAAGTAGAAGGTCAATGATAGAAATATAGAATATAAAAAATCAAGAAGATACTGTAAGTGATCTCTACAATAAAACAGTTTAGAAGTAAAAAGATATGATTCTACACTGTATTGAAGTAAACATGTAGT